>CATIWK010325617.1:0-20371 GCA_949634005.1 Mallotus japonicus | reverse complement strand
AGTAATTATTCCAAAAAAAAATCACTAAAATATATATGATATTTGGGGTATCCTGTAGTTGTAAAAGTTTTGATTCATTCGGAGTTTAGGGTAACTCCAATCCATACCTATTTTAAAAAAAAAGATAGGTTTTTTTTTTTTCCGGTTCCAATCCATATCCATTTCTTTACTCATTTTTGTGTAAATGAGCATGGCAAACTTTGCTCCAAAAAAAAAAAAAACATGGCAAACCATTCATCATATCTGTAGAAATGCCAACAAAGTTGCTGATTGGCTAAGTAAAAATGTATTTTTGTTTAAAAAGGGTGACATTTGGGCTAATATCCACCCTCATCTTAATCGACTGCTTCAGCTTGATGTTTCTGTGTAGCTTTGTTTGTGAATGAATTTTTATTAATAAAAAAAAAAATATATGGCAAACCTATTTTTGAGTTTGCTATGTTCACTTGAACCTATTTTAGGTTTTTTTTTTAATTTTAAATTATATTATTAATTTTTAAGATATTCAATTTAGTTCAATTTTTCATTGTATAGACAAATTTTTTTTAATAATCTAGTACAAAATATTTATTTTATTTAAAATATTTTTCTTAATATATATATATATATAACAAATAAATATAATATATTCTAAAAAATTATAAATTAAATTTAAATAATTTTACATAAAAAAACAACATTCATTGCAAATAACATTTTTAATTAAACATTAAAACTACATTACATTAAACGTAAAAACAAACATTAGAACTAAACAAACTATATTATTAGTGGATGTAATATGTAATTTTTAATTTTTAATTGTAATATTAATTTTTAATTAAGTATTAAATATGACGTTATATAATTAAAAAATTATTAATTTATTAATTTAATATTGTTTGATCAATACCAAAATATATTATTAGTGGATGCATTTGTTAAAAGAATATAAATATATGTGTAACATGGTAAATGTTTAAATATTATAATATGGGATATAAAAAAGAATATACAAAAAATATTCTTTTTGGTGTTAAAAATAGTATAATGGGTTGGAGATAAATTACTGTAAAAACTGTATTTTGGTGTAAATTTAACACTATTTTAGTGTTGATGGTTATAGATGGCCTTAGGTCAAATGAATCTATAAATACTGTAAAGCATTTTCAACAATTATTTTTCATATATATAAGATTTAAATCTAAAATATTACTTAAAATTATTTTCTTCTTACTTGGATCAATAAATATTTTTATTTTTTTATTTTTTATAAAAACCATTATTACTTTTTGGAAATTCTAGGGTTACTTTTGATTTTACTTTATTTTATTCATCATTTGATGAAAGTGTATTTTCTCATCCAATGGTGGTTATTAACAAAGTACATTTTACTTTATAAAAATCAAAGTAACCCTACTTTTTACCTTTTTTCTAACAACATTTTTTTTATTAAACAAAACTCGAAGGCTAAAAGATATATCGGTTGCCAACGTAACTCTGGAGATAGATAAAATTTTCATAAAAAATAATATATATTTGAACAATTTAAAATTGTCCTTTTAAATACAATTTAATTAATATGATTCATTATTGAATTTAATTAGATTATAATTTTTTTTCATGCATAACATGTTAGATGATAATTTTTTAATGTAATTTTTTTTAGAAAAAGATAAAATTAATTAATTAATTGCATATTCTTATTTATTACTTCCTTCATTCCATTTTAATTATTTTTTAAAAAATAACAATTGTTCCACTCTAAATGATCTTTTTAGATTACCAATAAAAAATAAATTATTCTTTCCAATTTTACCCATATTTTGGTTTTAAAGTAAGTTTTTTATTGGATTAATTGTAATTCACATCAATTTTTAGTCTTTCTAAAAAAGGGTTATTTAGTCATTTGCACCTATAATTATGTCTATCAAATAGTATTCTTAATCTTTGTGATACTTCCTTAAAAGACAATTAGAATGGAATGAATGAAGTATTTTATAAAAAATAAACTGATAAATGTATATAAATGTAAATTTACATAATGGTTGAAATTTTTACAAAAATAGCTTAAAACAATTTAAGTTTAAAGATTTTACTCATGTTAAAATTAATTTGATGTTATATGTTATATTTTGAATCATATGACAAAACACAACTAATTAAAATGAAAATTATTTACTACACGAATGGCATCATTGACTATTTTAACTACACACTTTTTTTTAACAACTAGGAAATTAAAAGAAATGAGGGAATCAAATTGATGATCTCAACGTTACAATGTGTATTACCTAAACTACTAGGTTATAAAAGGAGAACTTTTTAACTATAACTTGTAGCTTGAATTCGGCTAAATTTGATTAGTAAAATATTATCCACCCCTTACATCTCCCGTACACAATCACTAAAGTGAAAAGATTGTATAATTATTCCGTTCTATAGATATTTTATATTCAAATCATGATATATAATTATATTAAATTAATTATTAAAAATTTTATTATTTTTGTAATATTATTTTAATAGAATCAAATCAATTACATTTTAAATAAAATTAAAAATGACATGTGAATTTTCTTTTTTAGAAAAAAGAGTTTTGCTAGAGCATTAAATAAGAAAGGGAGAATTACTATTTCCCTCTGTGTTTTAATCTATTATACTATTTCATTCATGATATTTGAAAAAATATTTATTCATTCATAATATTTACAAAATCATGTACTATTTTATCTCTATAAAAAAATTAATAAATATTAACTGTTATAAAAATCAGAGATAAATAATAAAATAGTATAATAAATCAAGACACATGGAATATCCCAATAAGAAATAAAAAGGCCGTGAAACAGTTGTACACTAGGCGCACCGTGCACCTTATTCGTGACAACAAAACACAAAGCGTTGATTATGGGTTGCGTATATTCACAAAATGCCACGTGTCATCATATCTGTCAACTACCTAGGCGCCGAAATATAGACGTTTGGCCCACGCGATTCTCGTCGAATTGATGGGAGCGTTTTCTTCACATTTCCATTTTTTTTTTTTTTTTAAAGAACATTTCCATTTTTTATTTTACGATTTTGAACCAGCATGGCAAATCAGTAAATAGCTAAGCTTTTTAAGGGTATTTTAGGAAGAAAATTGTACTTTTGCCGTTTTGCGGTACTTGTGAACAGGGCGGCTGGGCTTTTTTCGCCTGACCAGACCGACCCGTTTTTGTTTTATTTTTTAAAAACAAAAGTGATTGAATTATTTAATTGGATATATTTTTTTAAAGATTGTAATGAATAAAAAATTTATCAAAGGAGAACATCTTTTTGGACCCCAAAAGTCTTAATAATCATTATTTTTGCCCTTAAATGATTCACATACTTTTCTTGTATTGTGCTTAACATCTTTACTATTGTCCTCTACTTTTTTTTCTTCTTATATAATCTATTAAATATTGTAATTTTTCCCCACTTTATCCCTCTTTAAAGATTTCAAAGTTTTAGATTAGCAAATATGATGAGCTTTTTTTTGTTTAGTGACGTTTTAAATTTGAATCGTGATGTATTTATCGTGTTAAATTAATTGTTGATATTTTTTATTTTTCTAATTTTATTCGAATTATATAGATTTGTTAGAATTTAATGAATTTTGAATATGATGGTCAAAAAAATTAAAATTTTTAAATTTACTAACATTATGAATATATTTTTATTTTAGAATTCTTGGAGGAGGGATAAAGTGCCAAAATCATTATAGACATAAACAATAATAATTATAGTTAAGACAACAACTTATATAATCGGCTATAATTAACTCCTCTTCTCTTTTTATTTTTTGATGGCAGCTAAGTTCCACCTCTTTTTGTATCTTTTTGGAGTTGAATTTAAAACTATAGCAATTATAACAACAAGCAAAAGAGTAATGGAAGAATTTGAATAAAGTTTACAAAATTTTCTTAATGAAGTCATCAATGGAAGTTTTGTCAATTCTAACATTAATGTAAACTAAAATTTTCAAGTTTGACATGATTTTGAATAGAAGAGATGTTATCATTGCTAGTAAACTTGTGGATTTACCATTAATGAAATTCAATTAAGTGAAAAATTTTTTTTGTTAAGTATGGGGTCACTTTAAACTTATATGCACAATATGCATAAATATTGAACTTATAAAGAATAATTCAAATTATATTTAGTTTTTATGTATTTTTATGCTCTAATTATATTTATTAAAACTTTTATTAAGATTTGTTAACAGCAAATACCATTAGCAAATTTTCTTATTAAAAAACTAGCAAATATAGAAAACGAAAGTTGGAAATCTTATCAAGTTTACTAGGCTTAAACCATATGGATTTTACAAGTAAATTGAGTCAACATTTAATTAGAAATTTTAGAATTTAAGAGTTTGAACTTAAATTTTTACTTCAAATTTGGTGTATTCAAAATGTTTTAAAGAGAATATATGTACTAAAGTTTTTTTTTTTTGGATAGAATGTATTCAAGATTTGAAGTTCATAGTTTCCTAAAAAAAAAAAAAAAGAATTGAAGTTCATAGAACTAGGAAAGAGTCAATTTTTTATGTATATATTTGATATTTTTAGTAAGATTTTCATTCAAATAAATAAATTCATTTTTTTTAAAAAAAAATCATTTATATATTCACTAATTAACAATTTTGTTCCTAGATTTATTCCATTAAAAAATCATAAAATATTTTTTTATCTTATGTCTTCATATCAATAGTCATAAGAGCTCGACTATTTTTTTATTTTTATTTTTGACAACAGAGCTCTCGACTATTATAAAGTTTGTAAAATATTCTTTAATTATCAATCTCTATATATATTAAAAAAACAATTACAACAAATTATGAAGAAAAATATCTACATAAAAGTCATTATCTTTATGTTTGTACTATTATTATCTTGTATATTCAATTTCAAATTTTTAATAATCACAAAAAATATACATATTAAAAAGTACATAATCTCGTGATAAAATGATGGAAATTAGTGAGATAATTAAAAATTCAGAAGAATACATTTCAAAAAAGAAAAATATACATTGAAAACAGCTCAACACCTCTCACTCTCCAATAAAATGACCTCCTCCTCCTCCTTTTCTTTCTCTCATTTTTAATCTTTTATTTTTTTTTGGTTTTTGTAAGCTCTGTCCCTTTATACATTGCTCCAGAAGAGAAGAGAAGGGAGATTCCTCTATACTTCTCTCATTTTTTTTTTCCTTCTTCTTCATCATCACTCTTCTTCTTGTTATATATATACTTATATTCATCATTCATACAAGAAACAGAGTGTGACAATAATATATATATTAACTTGTTTCAGTCACAGAGGACTTCAGTGAAAAGATCCTCAAATGGTTTCTTATCAGGGTTCTTGTTTGTTTTCTTTAGTTTTCTTTGGTTTTGCTGCCCTTGTTGTTTCTGGGTCTCAAGCTACTTTACCTATTATACCATTTGATGAAGGTTACGCCCATCTTTTTGGCGATGATAATTTAGTCATCCACAGAGATGGCAAGGCTGTCCATCTATCGCTAAATGAAAGAACAGGTCTTATAATTTTTTTTTTGTGTGTTTTGGGTTTTTTTTTTTTGAATGGTTTGTTTTAAAAAAGTATTGATTTTTATATGTTTCTTGATTGAAAATTTGTGGAACAGGGTCTGGATTTGTTTCTCAGGACCTTTATTTACACGGGTACTTCAGTGCTTCTATCAAGTTGCCTGCTGATTATACTGCTGGAGTTGTTGTTGCTTTCTACGTGAGAAACCTTTCTTGTTCAATTACTTTTGTTTATTTGCATAGGTTTTATGATCATATTGTTTTAAAAGTTTATTGCTTTGATTGAATTAGTCAATGTTGTGTTTATTGTTCTCTAATTTGCAAACTGTTTTGATGATATTCAAAGTTTTTTTTTTGTAATTAAAAAAGACTGATTTAATTAATTATTCAAACACAAACTAAATGTTTCTTTAGTTTCTCAAATGTTCTTTTCCCCTGTTTTAACCGTCGCAACTTGATGGCCATGTTGTTTTTGCATGTATGCTTGGTGTTCTTTTGTGTATATATATATTTTTTTAATTATCTGATTAAAGCCTGTTATTCAATATTTCACTGCCAAGATTATACTTCTGACTGATGAATTGAAGAATTTGATTGTTAACAGATGTCAAATGGTGATACATTTGAGAAGAACCATGATGAAATTGACTTTGAGTTCTTGGGAAATATAAGAGGGAAAGATTGGAGAATTCAGACAAATATTTATGGCAATGGTAGCACCAGCATTGGCAGAGAAGAAAGATACAGTCTTTGGTTTGATCCTTCTGATGATTTCCATCAGTACAGCATCCTCTGGACTGATTCACAAATCATGTAAGTGAAAGCCCTTTTGCTCACAATCTTTAAGAAGTCTTTAAATTTTTGCTCAACCTTTAATCTTGTCTTTCTCTGATGTTTTTTGTTATAAGGACAGCTATTTAGAGGCTGTACTACACCATTTTGTCACCTAATTAGCTCATATTCTATCAGTATAGAATTTTACTGCTTTAGGGCTTCGATGTTGATGCATCTGTTGTAGGGTAGAAGCATAGTTTCTTCTTTTAGGTGATTAGTGCATAAAGGTTCCCTGTTCTTTTGTCTATTGTTACATGCCCCTGTTTTATCAAAACCAGTTTTCCTGATTAAGGGTGTTTCTAAAATTTGGTTAATGTTTTGTTTGATTTCTGAAAAAGGGTGAACAAGATTTTAAGTTTTATTACAAGATCTTTTCTCAAGTTTTAGAATCTATTTAATGATGTGATGGAGCCTTAGCCTTTAGATTATTTGATTTAACTTCTCATATTATTTGTAATGTCAAATGCAACAACATTGAATCTTCCTAGCTGGTGTAATAGGTTTGTAGTCCTTTTTCCCCTCCTTTTCCTGTAAGTTTTCATTGTCTCTAGTTGGTAATGGTTTTCTAGTTTAAATAAAGAACAGTAACAATTACAGTAGTAGTACTAAAATAGGTGTTGTAATAACCACTCTAATTCTGTGTTCATTTATTTACTTTTTCCTTGCTAGTTTTTATGTGGACAACATTCCTATTAGAGAGGTGAAAAGAACAGCATCTATGGGTGGTGATTTTCCTTCTAAGCCAATGTCTTTGTATGCAACAATATGGGATGGGTCTGACTGGGCTACAAATGGAGGAAAATATAGAGTAAATTACAAATATGCCCCTTACGTCACGGAATTCTCCGACTTTGTGCTGCATGGGTGTGCTGTTGATCCTATTGAACAGGTATCAAAATGTGACACTACACAGAAATCTCAAGCAATCCCTACTGGCGTCACACCCGCGCAAAGAGCCAAAATGGAGAAATTCAGGACAAAATACATGACGTATTCGTATTGCTACGATCAAGCTCGATACAAGAACCCTCCATCCGAGTGCGTTATTAATCCCCAAGAAGCGGAACGACTCAAATCATTCGATCCTGTTACATTTGGTGGAGGCAGGCGTCACCGTGGAAAACGCCATCACAGGAGCCGATCAAGCCGTACCGAGTCCATTTCCATATGAGGAATTTGCAGTGTCACATGATGGGAGATCATCATTATTACTATCTTTATTAAAGAAAATATATTATGCCTGATTTAGCTGGAGTCAGTTATTTTTTGTGAATAGAGAAGAAAAAGAGCATAGATTTTTATTGGAGAGTAGTAGAGGGAGTGTCATTGTATGGTTGATGATGGGTGGGTGGAAAGGTTCATTGGTATGTGTATAGTTTCATACCGTTTAGTATTTTTTTTTTTCCTTAAGAGTTGTTTCATTTTTATTATCATTGATGATGTTGTCTTCTTTTCTTTTCTGGCTTTTACAAATTGAATTTGGTGATGATTTTCTGTACTTTTGAAGCAGCCTCGTGGGTTCAATAAATAAAAAATGGTTGGAATTTTTTTTTTTTTGGGGGTTTTCCATTGTTGTTTTTGCAGAAAAGAAATGAATGGGAATCAACCATCTTTTGTCTTGTATTATGATATTTATGTTTCTATTATATTATAGTCCAATCAACGACATTAGCATACTCAGAATATGTTTTTGGAGGAGAGTTAAGAGCTTGGAGCTGGGACCCTGTTATTTTTTTAAGGGTCAGACTTGTCATGCTCAGAGGACAATTTGTCAAGGAGGTAGTTGGAATCCAAGGCCATTTAGATGTGACAATTGGTGAATGCAAAATACTAGAAAAAACTGACTCAATAGTTGGACTTTGTTTAGTTCACAATCACAGCTCTGGTCTCAAGTATTCCTGTTTGAAATTTTTGCCTGTGGTTATTCAGCCTTGAAGAGACCTTAAAATTTGGAATTTTGCCTTTGTTGAATGATTCGTTCACAAGCCTAGTTATAGGATCATTGATTAAAAATAAAGAAAGTTGTGTCTAACAAGAAACCAAAAAATTTTAACTTATGCTAGTGAAAGTGGATATAAAGTAACATCCTATGTGTGTTTTTTATGTTAATTTTTTGGAGAAATTGTAACAAAAGTGAGGTTGAAGGTAAATATAGACAAAAAGCATCAAGAATTCCATTGAGCCAATTCCCTGAGTAATTTTTTCCAATTCAAACTTTGTACCATTGAATGATGGTTGAACATTAGATGCTTTGTAACTAAAGGATTGCCAATTTTAAAGCATAAAAAAAGTTGGCTAATATGTCATTATAGGAATAATGCTCTTTTTTTAGTCTAACAACAAATTAATATGAAAAAAGATGGCTGTTTTCTATGTCATGATCCCAAATTAAATATAAGCATTAGTGTCTTGTAACTCAAGAATTGCCAGTTTTAAAGCACAAGAAGTTTGGTTACTTTGTCATTATAAGAATAATGCTTTTTTTAATAACCTAACTCCACTTTTTAATGAAGAAAATACCTGTTTCTCAGTCTTTATCTAATATATAATTCAGGCACTAGAAAGGAAGACACAGTAACATTCCTAGAACAATTGAGAAAAGTAAAGTAGGGTTTGGACCATAATCAATGGTTGAACTTGAAGGCGAACCCTCCTCCCTAAAACTTGATTAAAGTGCGCCAACGAGCTCAACAGTAGCGGTCGAATATCTATCTTATAATACAAGATAATAGAGGTTTAATCACTTGCAACACTTTTTCGCCTGACCCAGAAAAGAAAATATATTAATAAAAGTGACCTATCAAAAATTCAAAACGGCCAGCTCTTGGTTGTGTCCATCAGAGACAGCTAAAAAGTATTGGTAGAGTTTGGCACTCCTAACTCTCAAGATTGTGATATGAGTCACGAAATGAAGAATCTTCAGCGAAGTCTTGTCCTAAAACAGTATGATACCTATCTTTGGTTAATGCACGGGTATTAATTGGTTGTCTATGGGGTCTATTAGTTACAGAGTAGTAATGCAATGAAGTAAAGCATCTCATAAAGTGGGGTACAGAAGACAAATTATTCAATTATGGTATGCTAGCACAGCAATAAAGGGCTCATTGCATGGGCTTTCTGGTGGTTGTAATCTTGCCTAATTTGAGCCTCCAATACGGTTAATGGTACGCCAATTCAGAGACAAGGGCAGAATGAGGCTCATCTTGAATCAATCTGCCCATGATGGAAATAAAATTGCCTCCTTTATCATCTTTAATAGGTCTACTGCTGCTATTATCTTTTTTTTTTTTCAAGTATGTCAACTTTTTCTAATGACACAAAAAAATCACATTGTTGGATTACTAAAGGCAAGAAAAGGAGACCAAATATGAGAAGCAAATTCCTTGCAAGTACATTTTACTGATAAAAAATAACAAAGCTTCTAAAAGCAATCAAGCAAGAGAAGTGCCAGTTCAAACGCTGTAGCTTTCCCTCAATTTTTTATGGCTTGCCATGGTGTTGTTTATTAGTTCTGCAATTCAGCCTCTTTCCTCTCTATCAGTTTGATGAAATTGTGCACAATTATCTTGCCCTCTGATGTAATAATGCTTTCTGGATGGAACTGCACCCCCTGCATTTGTTTAACCAATTTCAGTTTGAGCTTATGAGGGTATATTTGGCTATATATCTACAATAGGCAAAAAAGGCAGCAGTTGATGGCTCATTGGTTGGCTACTCAAGTCTGACAACTAAATCTACGGAGCAGCATTTGCCTAAGCCAGAGACAGTGACACATTTCTCTATTTGCACAATATAAGTGGTAGTGGGAAAAAAGAATATCGCACCTGGAGATGCTTATATTTTTTGTGACGAGCCGCCATTATTAGTCCGTCCTCTGTCCATGCTGTAATCTCGAGTTCTTCACCAGGGAAACTATCTTTCTCAATCACAAGGCTATGATATCTCCCAGCAGTGAAAGGACTAGAAAAGTTAAAGTAGTGAGACATGCCGACAATTCCATCATTATATACTAGCGTATTAGTGTGATTTAAACATAAATGAATTGAAGGCAAGCTATAGAGGATGTGCAAGTAGAATCTTAGTACTTCATTAAATAGTCGCCAATGTGTAAATGAAATTCCTCCCAGTATGCTTTCCATTTTATTTGAAATTTAACAAGTTTATCTAGTTATATCAAATTGCATACTTCTGGTTGTCTTACAGGGTACAGCTATTTACATTTTAAGTGGAAAAACTTAAGGAAAACATGTCATTAGCAAGAAAACATGGAGCATGTAATTTGAAAATTTTGACAATGAAAAAAAGACATGTCTTAATGAAAGAGCTCATACTTTGATAACCCAGAAAACAAGCCATCTTCCCCTTTCTCATCATAATACACAAGTGAACTTTTCCCATGCATGACACCATAAGGAGAACGCACAATCTTCCCTGCAACACAACAAAGTGATAAGAATATTGAAAAGAAAGCACAAAGTGCACAACCAACAATTGCTAGCATTTAGATTCCTTTGCCAGCGTTAGATATACAAGTAAAACATAGAAATGCTTCTAAAGAGCTTTGAGATGTCTTAGAAGGATTACCTCCAAAAGCCTCTCCAATACACTGCAGTCCCATACACACACCAAATAAAGGGACTAGAGGTCCCAGCTCCAAAACAGTCTGTAATGATATTCCAGAGTCTTGTGGTGTGCCTACAAAAGCAAATGTGATTTATGAAACAGTCTTTCACATCTTATTTTAGTTTGGCTGAACTTTTATTTGCATCATTTAAATAGCGCAAGACAAAAGAAAAGAAGAAGAAGAAGAAAAGAGCCAACTAACCTGGTCCTGGGGATATAAGCACCCCTCTAGGATTTTTCCTGTTAAAGGTGAAGGCAGAAGTTTCATGCATTATCAGTCAACGCACCTTGCTTGCAATCTACTCTAATACAAAACTTAATACTTAACCACACAATCACATATCATGTAAGGATCGCCATATTATAAAATATAACTTCTTGCCTTTTTAACTCCTCCACAGTTAACTCGTCATTCCGATAAACCTCAAAATGGCATCCCAACTCTCCCATGTACTTCAGAACCAATGCAAAATGAACACAAAGGAGTTAAAAACAAAAACGCTGCAAATGAAAGCCAAAGAATCGAGGAACAATTTTTGGTACTGCTGGTCGTTTAAGGAATCTCTTAAAGGATTCAGATGTTATTCTCGATCATAGACAATAGTTAATTTATACCCATGATTTGAGATTTATAATGTTTGTGTGATCAGCCTCTTTTACTCACTTTCAATCTTAAGAAGCCTAGCCATTTTACTATTTTAAATGTAAAAGGGGTGTAACTAGAGTACTTTTGCCCGGTATAAGGGAGCTGAAACCAAACGAAAAGCAATTTTTCATCTAAATCCATCAGATATTTTAGTGAATGGAGCAACACAAAACAACCAATACAACATGTGCTCTGGCATATCAATAGAAATTTAAGCACACCATCCGTTATAAATTAAGTTAAAGCATAGTTATTAGAACCAATTCACAATCCCTTTTTGCATGCGCATATGACAAGCACTTCATTTAGAGAAAAAATATTGAGGAAAACTTAATAATATCTCCATGTTCCTGCAAATATGATTCATAATTCAGTTGTGCACGATACTTTTTTTAAGGAAAAAAAGGACTGTTTTATCTCAGGTGATTAGAAATTCTTTTAAAGCATAAAATTTTGGAAAACAAAATTATAAAATACCTTCTCATGACACTAGGAATTGCAAAAGAAAAGAACACCTTATAGCTGTTTAATAAAGTTTGGTCATAGCGTAGTTAATGACATAACTCCCCCAATTCCTTTTTCCACCATCACAAGGCTGACTACACTTTCATTAAACCAAAAACAGCATAACCCTAAGTCTAAAAGCTGTGGTAAATTAAATATTAAATAGTCCTTCGAATAAAAGCGATCATCACCCAACAAACATGAAAAAACAATAAAATCCATCAACCCAAATAACATCAAATAACCTCACAAAAAATGAAAATTTCTCAAAAGACCAAATTAAAATCAAACAAGGGAGCGAGAAGAGAGCCAAACCTGGCAAAGATTATAAGTAAAGCTATCATAATTATCAATGACAACTATAGGATTCTTCACCTCCTTACTATTAGAACCCACTGTGGACGATGAGAAATTCAATGTTTTAACATCCATGGAACATTTTGCAACAAACCCATTTTCCCTCTTGGCCAGGAAACTCAATTCTAGTGCCAATAAAACAAAAAGAAGAAACAAAATCATACACATGCAACGCAAGAACACACATTTAAACAAAAAAGAAAACTAAAAGAAACCAGATGGGTGCAAGCAAAGGTGATTACTTGGTGCAAGAGAGAGCGTATTGAAGCGAGAAAGAGAAGGGTTTTGCAGGGTTTTGAAAGGAAGTGAAGATTTTGAGTGGATCAGAGACGGGGATGATAGTAAAGTTGCAGTCATTTTTGCAATCACAAAGAAAACAAAGATGGGATCTTTCAGGTACTGTAAAAAAGATGAAAGTAGTGACAGTTTGTTTGATTTGTTGGATGGTAGCTATGGAGTGTACGAGGACAATTTTGGCAGTGGCAGCGAAGAGAATCGCCAGTTACCAATTCAGCTGCTCAATTTTCTGTAATTTTCGTTTTTTTTTTCTTTACTTTCCGTTTGGTCTCCAAACAAGAAAGAAGAGGGAAAATGTAACCCAAAAAGAAAAGGATAAAACCATTATTAAGCCCCG
Source organism: Mallotus japonicus (assembly GCA_949634005.1). Taxonomy (NCBI): domain Eukaryota; kingdom Viridiplantae; phylum Streptophyta; class Magnoliopsida; order Malpighiales; family Euphorbiaceae; genus Mallotus; species Mallotus japonicus. The sequence goes on along the minus strand of CATIWK010325617.1, from coordinate 7,219 downwards.
AACTTTGACACTTTATTGAACTTTGACATTTTATTTTGTTGAACCTTTTAATTTTTATTGTGTTTTATTAAGTCTTTAATTTTTTATTTTTATATAGATTAAGAATAAATTAGACTGAAGTAATAAAATTGTGAAATAAATTTTGTTTACTCAACCACAATTATGATGTCAGTTGTGAGTTTTAACAGTGTATGTGTCCTCAGAATTATCAATTGAAGCAAATAACCTCAATAGATATTTTTTCTTACACCTTACACTCACCTTTTTTCTTTCATTCTTCACAAATCGTATTTCTAAACCTTTCATAATAACATATTTGGCAACAACGAACCTGAATTGTTGCATAATTTCATCATTTCAGTCTAATTTTTCCTTAATTTATACGAAAATAAAAGATTGAGAGCTTAATAAAACATAATAAAAATTGAGGGACTCAATAAAATAAAACGTCAAAGTTTAGGGGCTTAATAATGAATTTATCCAAAAGAAAATAAATTCTTGCCCGAATTGGTATATTTTTTAATAATTAAATATGAAATATTTTTAGAAATATATAATATTTTTAAAAATTTATTGAGATTTTAAATAACGATTATTTTTGACAACTTTCATGATAATATTGCTACTAATTCTATTTTAATTGATAATTTTTTTTCTTTATATAACATATGGTATACAAAACTCACTCATTTTAACTAATTTTGGATAGTGTGGTTTTTTATGTCTTTTCTCTATGAAAAGTGAGTTTTTCTTGTCCTTTGACAAGTTTCGTCTTTTGTTCATTGAGTGTCTTCGTTTTTACGTTCTAGTTGGTGTTGGATCTATCATGGCAAACAACGAGTTCTCAACTGAAGAGTTTCCGGATTTGGACTAGAGGTATGCAACATTGACCATAGCTGAAGAGGAGGAAGGCGAAGTAGAATTTGAACAAGTGGCTGATGAGGATGAGAGTGAGGTGTTTCAGTGGTGTCTGGTGGGAAGATTTTTGACAGACAAAACTATTGATTTCCCGGTGATGAAAAGTATGATGAGATCTTTGTGGAAGCCTGTTAAAGGAATGTGCATGCAGGAACTGAAAGCGAACTTGTATCTGTTTCAATTCTTCCACGAAATGGATATGAATCGAGTGGTTAACGATGGACCATGGAAATTTAATCAGCAACTTCTGTTGGTGAAACAACTGAAAAATAGGGAGAAGCCTACTAAAGTCCCTTTAGTTCATACTCAAATCTGGATGCAAATACATGACTTGCCAGTGGGGTTCATGTATGAAAGAGTAGGAAAGGAGATTGGAAAATACGTTGGAAGGTATATTAGTTCAGACCCTAAGAACTTTGATAGGCTATGGAGCAACTATATGAGGCTACGGGTTGAAATGGATGTCAGGTCTCCTTTAAAGAGAAGAATGAAGGTGAAGAAGTCAGGAGGGGAATGGACTTGGCTGAATTTCCAGTATGAAAGACTACCACAATTTTGCTTCTATTATGGAATCATTGGACATACTGACAAGTTTTGTGAAAAGTGGTTCGATAACCCAATTCTGAAGGAGAAAATGCCTTATGGCAAATGGCTGAATGCTCCAATTGGCCGGAAAAACTATGTTACAGATGAAAGGTGGTTCCGAAAAGAGAAGATGGTGGCGTAGGGTGGTTCAAAGGGCGGTTGGAATGGTGATGGTGGGACTGTCTTGAATATGGTAAGTTCCAAGAATACATCCACTGATGCAAGTGATAGTGGCGGAATTATGGGGATTAATAGGAGTACAACGGGAATGAGTGTTGACTTAAGATTGATAGAAGTGGGAAGTAATATAAAGGGTAAGAATAATGCTGAAAGTGAGGAGGCTACTAATCAGGAAACTGATTATGAGGGGGTTACTATTTTGGATCCTAAAAGAATAAGGAGAGAAGAAATAGAGGGAAATGAACATGTTGACATGGATGGGCTTATTTCATAACAAATTGATTTAAGCCTGGTGCTAAAAAACTTGATGGAGGTGGGCTCTGGATCCCAGGCCCACCCAGCATTATGACAACACTTAGCTAGAACTGTCGTGGGCTGGCTAACCTACGAACAGTCCAGGCCTTAAGGGACTTAGTTAAGATAAGGAGGCCCAAGTTTATTTTCCTTATTGAGACTATGGTCTAAATAGAGAAAGTTGAGCAAGTTAGAGATTTGTTGGGTTTTGAGGGTAGTTTCGTGGTGAATAGTATTGGACACGGTGGAGGCATTGCTCTTTTGTGGCAGAATAAATCATATGCTTTTCTTATTAGTTTTTCATAGTATCATATTGACATTATTGTTTCGATTCCTTCTATGACTAAGTGGCGCTTGACAGGGTTTTACGGCGTTGCTGATAGAGGGAGAAAGCGTGAGAGTTGGAGCTTACTTCGAAGTATGAGTTCTAAATCTCCCCTACCGTGGTGTGTAGTGGGAGATTTTAATGATATTTTAAGTTCATATGAGAAGAGGGGTCTGATAGCGCAGCCGAATTGGCTCATTAATGGTTTTCGATCGACGGTTGTTGATAGTAGTCTTCGCGATCTAGGTATGGAAGGATATCCCTTCACTTGGGAACGCAGAAGGGGATTTCATGACTGGGTCGAAGAGAGATTGGACCGAGCTCTAGCCAATGATTAATGGTGTTTTAATTTTCGTGATGTTAAGGTACGCAATTTGGAAGGGTTGATTTCAAATAATTCTCCAATTCTGGTTGATTTTTTGAATGGTTTTTCTTTTAATAATAGTAGGCGATTCCACTTCGAAAGTGCTTGGCTTCGTGATAAAGGAGTTCATGATGTTGTTCGTAGTACCTGGAATAGTAACTCTAATTTCGTGTTGACTGATAAAATTAGAGTGTGTGGCGAAGCTTTGGAGAGATGGGGTGCTCATATTACTAAAGATTTGGGCAACAGGCTTCGTAATTGTAGAAAAGACATGGCTAACTTAAGAAGAATGAGGGATGCAGACTCTATCCATATGTATGAGCAGGTGAAGTCTGATTATAATCATATCCTTGCTCAGCAAGAGGACTATTGGAGTCAGAGAGCCAAACAACATTGGCTTAGAAGTGGTGATAGCAACACGAGGTATTTTCATACTGCTGCGTCCTTCCGCAGGAAGCGAAATTCCTTTACTCAATTGAAAGATGCATAGGGGAATTAGTGCAGTTAGGATTCGGGGCTGAGCTCTGTTATTGAGGATTATTTTCAGGACTTATTTACTTCCAGGGGTAGCGATGGGGAGGACATTCTTCGGTGTGTTAATCCAAGTTTAAACTCTGACCAATGTGAGGTGCTTGTTGCGGATTTTACTCAAGAGGATGTCAAAGAGGTTATGTTTGCTATGTTCCCAGACAAATCTCCAGGCCCTGATGGGATAAGTCCAATATTTTTTCAAAAATTTTGGAGTGTTGTTGGAGCAGATGTGACTCAGGCTTGTCTACACTACTTGTATAATTTGGATCTTCCTATAGATATTAATTATACTTCTATTGTGTTAATTCCGAAGAAAAAGAGTCCTCAGCTTGTTAATGATCTTTGACCAATTTCCCTCTGTAATGTGTTATACAAGGTTGTTTCCAAGATGGTAGCAAACAAGTTGAAGATTGTTCTTTCGGATGTCATTACTGAAAATCAAAGCGCCTTTGTCCCAGGCCATTTGATTACTGACAATATTATGAAAGCTTATGAGGTTGTCTATTTTTAAATAAGAAGAAGCAGGGTAGAGACGGGTTTACAGCTCTTAAAGTGGACATGAGCAAGGCGTATGACCATATGGAGTGGAAGTTTGTGGAAAATATCATGCTCAAGTTGGGTTTTCCTAGGAGATGTGTGAATTGGGTCATGATGTGCATCACTTCTGTGAAATATTCAATCATCACTAGTGGAAGGGAGATAGGGCCTATTAATCCGCAAAGGGGGTTGAGGCAGGGAGATCCTCTATCCCCCTACCTTTTCATTTTGTGCACTTAAGGATTATCGGCGTTGCTCAATGATTATGAGAGAAAGGGATGGATCCATGGTATGAAGATTGCGAGAGGGACTCTTACCATTTCGCATTTATTTTTTGCGGATGATTACTTCATGTTCTTCAAGTCTAATAGCCAGGAAAGCAGTCGAATTAAGGAGGGTCTTGAGTTATATGCAAAGGCGTCAGGGCAAATTGTTAATTATCAAAAATCGTCTGTTTCCTTTAGTGCGAATACACAAGAAGGTGAGCGTAATTCTGTTTGTTCTGTTCTAAATGTTTCTTCTACTAATGACCATGGGAATTATCTTGGTCTTCTGTCTATAGTGGGGCGGACTAAGCAGCATATGTTTTCTTTTATTAAGGATAAGCTTTGGGCGAGGTTACAAGGTTGGAAGAGGAGGTTTCTTTCAAAATATGGCAAAGAAATCTTAGTTAAAATGGTTGGTCAATCTCTTCCTACTTTTGCTATGAGCATATTCTTACTTCCTTTAGATCTCTGTGCTGAGTTGGAGCGGATGCTCAATTCCTTTTGGTGGTGGAGATCATAGGGGTATTAACTGGATGAGATGGGATAGGCTTTGTGTGTCAAAAAACAAAGGTGGAATGGGGTTTCAAAAAATTCACGAGTTCAATTTATCCATGCTTGGAAAAAATGGGTGGTGTTTGATGAATGATCCTAATTCTTTGGTGGCTCGTCTCTATAAGGCACGGTATTTCCCAAGTTCATCTTTTATTGATGCCAAGTTGAAGCACAACCCCAGCTTTATTTGGCATAGTATGATGGCTGCGTAAGCTTTGGTGAAGGAGGGTACTAGATGGAGGGTGGGAAATGGATCAAATATCCAAGTATGGACCGATGTATGGCTTCCGGACCACGATAATCCGAGGGTGACCTCTGAAATTAGTCTAGGTACTGAAACTGCTACTGTTAATAATCTTATACAACTGAATGATAATAGATGGGATGAGGATATAGTATCAGATTTGTTTAATGATAGGGACGGGAATTTGATTCTTAGTATTCCTATTAGTAGTAGGCATCCTTAGGATAAGCTCTGTTGGGGTTTTGATGCTAGAGGAGATTACTTGGTGAAAAGTGCTTATCAATATCTCACTATGTATATTCAGAATTTGGGGCAAGATTGGCCTTTGTGGAAGAGCTTATGGAACGTTAAAATCCCTTCTAAAGTCAAAAACTTGATGTGGCGAGCGTGCTCAAATTGTCTCCCCACGAAAGACCTCTTAATTTATAAAAAGGTAGAGGTGGAGCCTATGTGTCCTGTTTGTGGTCATAAAAATGAGTCCTTAAATCATATTCTGTTCCAGTATTCTTTTGCTAGAGAATGTTGGTGCAGGTCTGTGGCTGGGCTTATAGGGACTGCCATTCCTTCGTTTTGGGAATGGATTATGTATGTGGCCAATCAAAGGGACCTATTACTGTTGCAGCAGGTATGTATGGTAGCTTGGGGTTTATGGAGAAATCACAATGAGGTTCTGTGGAACAAGCGTCGTTAGACTATGTCTAATTTGCTAAATAGCGTTGGTAGTTTTTTGTTTTAATGGAAAAGTGTACAACTTAGCTCGATAGATAGCGAAAATGGCACTAGAGGTGACAGGTTGGTCTGCTGGGCTAAACCAGGTGTGGGATGGATTAAATGTAATGTTGATGGGGCTATGTTTGCAGATGAAGGTCGTCTGGGTTTTGGTTGGATAGTTCGTGACCATGATGGCGGGATGATCCCTGTAGGAAGCGGGACTAGAGCTTGGGAGATGGACCCAAAGTTGGCTGAGGCTCTTAGCCTACGTGAGGCCCTCAGCTGGATAAAGAGTTATGGTTTGTCTCGAGTTATCATCGAATCAGATGCGTTAGTGTTGGTTCAATCTGTTAGAGATTCTAAATCCGATTTTAGTTATTTTGGTATTATTGTTGAGGATTGTAAATCTCTTTTAAGAGAGATTGTGGATTGCCATTTGCCATTTATTAGGAGGTCAGCGAATGGTGTAGCTCATTTGATTGCTAAAGTTTCATCTTCTATGTCTGATGCTCATGTTTGGGAGGATATTCCCCCAGATTTTATATGCAACGCTTTGGCTAGTGATTTGAGGTCTGAATCTACTATCCTTTTCAAAAAAAAAAAAACTAATTTTGGATATAAAACCATAACAACAGTTCCTAAAAATAATTTTTATTTCTTTAAAAAAAAAAATTATTTGGAATTTTGATTTTTGCTGCTAAAGTGTGTAGATTTGTATTGGAATGAAGAGTATTCAAGAGCATAACCAAAAATCTTTAATGGATAGAAATTATATTCTAAATCTAATTAAATAAAAAGATAATTTTTAGTGTTTTATTGCAATTAAACAATGACGATGCAAACAAATTAGGCCAAAGGTGCAAATTGGAACCTCAAGTTTTGCCCTCATTTCACATTAAACCTTAATGTTTTTTTTCTGGGAAAATTACATAAAAAAACCCCAACCTTTGGGGTACTAATAAATAAAACCCTAGTCAATTTTTGCTGTCATTTAAAACCACAACCTTTGAATCGTTAACAAAAGTAACCCTCCGTTCCAAAACATGTTACAGCGTGCTGATGTGGCTGTTAACTTCTGCAAGTGGGGACCACATCGATGACTGTGCTGTTGACTATGAAAACAGTAATCAATTTGCCTCCAAAATCGATTTTCAATTAAAAAGGAAAAGAAACCCTAATTGCTTAATCCCATTTACTTGAACACAAATTTTTACTTCTCATCGATGTGATTAGCGAGATTTGAGAGAATGCTGTGATTAAAATGACAACACAAAGAAGAATTTGTTGAAGAGTGAAACTCTTTTCCTCTAACACCCCAATTTGTTGAAGATTGAAGCTCTTTGCAACAGATGAATATTAAACTTACTTTTGTTTCATCTTATTAGGTTCTGAGTAAGAGAAAGCTTGCAAATTTGTCTTACGTTTGTTAATGAGATAGTAAGTAGTTGAATAAATATGATTTTGTTAGGTTTTGTGTTCAATAGTTAAAGAATATTTACAAGCTTAGTGTTGATATTAGTGGTCCACTACTGGTCCCCTCTTACTTTTTTAATGGCTAAAGTAGAAAATTTTGTTTGTTTTTAAGTGATTAATTAATGAATACTAAATTAAATTAATGTTTCTTTTGTTGGATTAGGGTTTTTGATATGGAAACTAGATACATCACTATCATTCTACATCATAGTGGTTACTTTATAGGGAATCCGTGGACG
>CATIWK010325591.1:0-17120 GCA_949634005.1 Mallotus japonicus | reverse complement strand
AGACCGACATTTGCCCACCCCTAGTTCTGGTAGGAGGTCATCAACATGCAATATTAATTTTCAGGATCAATTATTAGATCGGTTTCGTACATACAATCGCTCATTTCAAAACCCACCACTGGCTACTCATACCTGATTCTTCACTAATTTAGTGGTTGTACTCGTACACATTTTGCAATGGACTTGGGGTTTGATTTGTATAATTTGAGATTTTATATTGCTACAACACACGCATGCACGACCAAAAAAAATGAAAGGGGTTTAAACAGGGCCCAGAGCCCAAAAGAGATTAAAGTTTGGAAGCTTGTCATTCGTTAAGCATCTGATTCTGCTTTTGAGGTGACCGGGCTGGAAACTGGGCTATAAAAGGCCATTATCTTGATATTCTTTCTAGTGAAGGGCTTAGTTTTGAACTGGGTCTCGTTTTTTTCTTAAGGATTTTTTTTTTCAGAAATGTATAAAAACAGAAAACATTTTCATTTTGCCGCTGATCAAAAAAATTTTACAAAATTATTAAAATACGGAAACTTTTTTTTCAAATATATGGTTTCTTTGTCTTCTTCTTTTTCTCTCTTTTTCTTTTCCTCTTCTGTTTTTTCTTCTTCTCCTTCCTTCCTTCTTCTTCTTCATCTTTTTCTATAATTTTTTTCTTTTCATCTCTTTTCATTCTCTAACACAATCATCTTTGTTTTCTTCTTCTCTTTTTTTTTTCTCTACAATTTTTTTCTTTTCATTCTCTACTCTTGCATGACATTGTCGATATATCATCTCCAAAATAAAAATTAAACAATCAGAATTTTTTTCTTTAAATATTCTTATTTATGAGTTTTTTTGGTTTGGTGATCTAACTTTTAATTTTTTGATCTTTTCCCTTCCATGGCCAGTAAAAATCTTAAAAACAAAGCATGCAGAAAGAAAGTGAATGACTATAAAAGTAAAATTGTCTTTTGATTTTTTTTAAATATAAGAGTTTTCATAGCTAAAAATTTGAATTTTATAATTGTTCTGGGTGTTCGAGTTTGAGTATTATAATGACTATAGTTTTATTTGTTTGGATTGATAATACTGTGTGTTTTTTTGGTTCTTGGTTGTTTTTGTTTTTTAGTTTTATAAGGTTGTTTTTTGTTGTTTTTTAGATTGTTTTTATTTTTTTGGTTGGTTCAAATTTTTTTTTGTAATGGTTTTTCTGGTTGTTTTCATAGTTATTTTGGCATTTTGTTTTGTTTTGTTTTTCTAATTGTTTTGACAATTGTTTTTGTGGTTGTTTATGTTTTTTTGGTTGGTTTTTTTTTTTAGTTTTATGGGTTTGTTTTATAATGATTTTTCTGGTTGTTTTGATAAATGCTTAAAAAAAAAAAACCAAAACTCACCATCATCATCATCTTCTTCTTCTTTTGAAACTTATCATCTACAATTAATTTTTTTTTTACTTTGTTTTCTTCTTCAACATCATCATATTTTTCTTTTTTATTTTATTTTTTGAAAAAAATAAATAGAAAATAGGAAAAAGAAGAAAAATAAAAAAAATCATTGGTTGCTCTTGGTGTTGAGGGTTTTTTTTTATTATTGTAAAATTGTAAGTCTGCAATAAATTTAAATAACTGAAAAAAGAAAAATTATACTTACAATTTATTATTTTTTTAAGATGTAGTTTTGCTCTAACTTTAAAGAAAAAAAAAATTTTACGTAACTTCAAACAGTCGCAGAGCTTAGACCTTCATAAAGTTAACAAATATGAAGAATTTAATCAAATTAGGCCAATTTTTTTTTTTTTGAACATAAAAATTAGGCCAAATTTGACAAGCAGGTTATATACAATTTTTTTTTTTGAACATTGAACATTGAACATATACAAATTAGGTTATATACATTGAACATATACATAATATCCCTTTCACATCAAATTAGGCATGATGCATACATATGCAGGGATATATTGGGGATTTTAAAGTAATACAATTCACCAAATTTTTTTAAAATTTCTTTTGTTGCCTGCCAAACAGAAATTGATGTGTGTATATATATATATATATATTCAGTTAAAAAAAAAAGTGCATGCATCTTAGGCTATCTTCAATGGGACAATAAATTTGCTGATTTGCGTTGGATTTTAGCGTGGGAGGGTTCCAATTTCACGCCAAATTCAACGGCAAATTTGTAATGATGAATAGTGCAAGATAATTTCAGTGTGCACTGTTTACAACACCAATGCACTATTTATTATTTTTTTAATTGTTTATAATTACAAAATAATCATATACTTTTTATATTTGTATTATTTTAGATCAATTTCAATTTAATATTATTTTATTTCTTTTATCATGATAATTATTTTGTTTATTTTTTAATTAACAAATATAAAATTAGTTGAATGTATTATTATTTATATAACTAAAATTTGATTAAAATAATTATAATATTTTATTTATAAATAAATATTAATAATATTTAAATTAAATGAATATGTACAAAATAAAAAGTATGAGTTTAATTTGTAAAAATAATAAAAATAAAAAATATATAAAAAATAGTTTTTTAGTGTGAAAACTGGTGTTATAGATGTTATAGATTGAAAATTAAATTATTGTAAATATACAAAAATAATGCAAAACTTCCACTAAATTTATGTTTTGGTTTGGTAGGCAACCACTTTACAATTTCCACTCATTTAAATTGACCAAAAACATAAACTTCCAAAGGGCCAAAGGCACGATGCTAAGAAGCCTTCTTGTCCACGCTCCAAGTTCAGTATCGCCGCCATCTTCTTTACTTGCCTCTTTGTCTCGCCAACTCTCTGCTTCGATCGTCGGAGCTCCGTCAATTTCCTTGCGAAATTACAAGTCTGCCCATTCTTTCCTCCGTTGTTCTGCTGCCGGTATGTTTTTTTGTTTGTTCTTTTGACCTATTATAATTAGTCATAAAAATAAGCATGAGGACAAAAAAAGATAGCCCCCGAAGCCTTGGCCAGTTGGCCAAGACTGTTCCTCCCCTCTCAGTTCAAAAAAAAAAAAAAAAAAAAAAAGTAGAGGGCAATTTAGTCCAAAAAAATTACGCTCATTGGCGAAACAAAGGGATGTTTCGTTGCGCGTGAGTCAATACAACATCAACTAATCTGACCTGGCGGCTGAACAGGAAGGGAAGCACAGCCGCTGCAGAACAGAGAAATGGCCACTCACGACGAGAAAGATAATCGCATACAGAGGATTTCTTCTTCAATTAGAGTCATCCCCGACTTCCCTAAACCAGGTCCTCTTCTGATTCTAGCTCCTACTTTTTGCTGTTTTTGATGATCTTCTATACATAAGTGTATATATATGTTAAAATGTTGTTTTGTTTGGTGGATAGGGATTTTGTTTCAGGATATAACTACGTTGCTTCTGGATACGAATGCGTTTAGGGATACAATTGATTTGTTTGTGGAGAGGTACAGAGATAAAGACATCTCTGTTGTTGCAGGTTATTTCTTTAATCAATTAAAGAGGCATTTATTTTGCTACTATGTCAGTTTATTATTATTTTTTTTCTGTTCTCTGTTTTTATTTGAAAGGTAAAGTGTTTTTTTTTTTTTATGGTGTTTTTGTTATTGTTGAATGAGGAGAATCCTGGTATGGTTTATGCTTCAAAGTAGAGGCAAAAATTTATTGTTGTAAACACATAGCTATTTGACAAAATTAAGTTATATGTATGTTGAAATGTGAGATATATTGAAAGCAAGTAAAACAAGTGGAGCAAATTAGCCACTTTGCGAGAAGAAGCGATCATCATTTGGATTGGACCATGTTGATCTGGAAATGACAAAAATAAATTTGTAAAAATGGCAGGACAGTTATCTAAAATTAATGTTTTAATTAGTTGGTTTTCTCTATTATTTATTATAAAACAGTTCTATGTTCTTTTTTTTTTTTTTTTTTCAAATGCATTCTGACATTGATAGTATGTTTAGGTATTGAAGCAAGAGGCTTTATATTTGGCCCTCCTATTGCATTGGCTATTGGGGCAAAGTTTGTCCCCATGAGGAAACCTAACAAGTTGCCTGGTATGTATTTAATGCAGCTTGTCTTGGTGGATAAATTGTGTACTTTTCTGTCTTTGTCAACTTTTTGGATATGAGATAATCCTTGATTGATGGGTTACTATGAGAACTTGATGAAAATTAGTATATTGTTCTAACTCAAGACTGAAATATTAGTTGACTTGTCATATTTTATACAAACAAAGAGGGGTTTGAATTTTATCATTTTTACTTTATGCACTTTCAATCTGTGATGTCTGATGGTTTCATCAGGGGCAGTTATTTCAGAGGAATACTCTTTGGAATATGGAACAGATGTAATGGAAATGCATGTAGGTGCTGTGCAAGCAGGAGAACGTGCTCTAGTTATAGATGATCTCATTGCAACTGGTGGGACCTTATGTGCTGCGATCAGACTTCTTGGTAACATTTAGAAACTAAATTCCAGTATAACTTCTTTATCAATGTTCTTTGCGTTTATTGTTCAATATATTTTCCTTTTGCATATGGGTTGAATTTGGTTTGAGACTCGATTATAAGGTTATTGTTGTTTTCCTTTTCATATGAAAAATGGATCCTTCATCACATCAGTGGATCAAGTGGCTTAGCCCTCGATTTGTGGCATCAGTGGCTTGTCACACTCCCTATCAAAATAGCCCTTGGACAAACAAGCTGTCACAAGGACAACTCCTATAAAAATAGCCACTGGACAAACAAGCTACAATAATTATAGCTATTACTCCTAGTACTACGCATAGACTAGAGCCAGCATCGGTCAAATTTAGCTTATTGAGTTAGTTAGCGTAGAGTACCACCTGGAAAAGATAAGAAATCGGATTACACCCTCTACAGCTCCTGTCATCAAATATCATAAGAGATATGAGAAACTTCTGGCATACACCATGCAAGATAGAGGTGAGGGATGGGTAGCTAGTGTCTAAGCATTAGTGTATCACCCAGAGTGCAAGTCCTACTTGGTAGAGGAGGGGGAATGCACTTTTTGATTAGGGTGTTTGGCAATCAAATTGCTGATTGGGAAGGCAATCTAAGCAGAAGTTAGGGCCATTAGGGCCATCTGCATTACAAGATGATTTTACACACAACAATATCAAGGCATTTTTTTTACCTCCTAAGAAAAGAAATTGGTGTTTTATTGCATAGGTAGTTGGAAGTTTTGTTTTGATCTACGGATGTGTGCCACTTAACTTTTGGTCTGCATGCAAATAAAGGTCTGTTAAAAGCATGTTCAGCTGTTTCTGCAGTCTCATCAATGGTCATTAACTATCAACTTTCGGTTGTTCTACTTTGTACTGTTCATATATGCATCTTCACATCATAACAGTTATTTTTCCCTTTAACTGCAGAGCGTGTTGGTGTCCATATTGTTGAGTGTGCCTGTGTCATTGAATTGCCAGAGCTGAAGGTATGTCTGTAATTTCACATGGACACAAACCTGCCTGATTGGAGAGCCTTTTTTTCAGCTCTTTCTTTATAGCTTTGAGATAACAAAACCTCAAAAGTTTTTTTTTTTTTCTTAAATAAATTATTATTTTTCACAGCAAAATCCTTTTTCTTTTCCTCCTACCATCAATCTGGATTTCAACATCACCCTGAACTTCTTGTAGCGAAGGATTCAAAACTATGACATAGTATGCCTCAAGGACATATATTTGCACTATTTTTGCATTTCTTGCAATCTACAGCCGATCATTTTGTCATTGAGGAGTGTAATTTCCATCAGCTGCATAGCCAAGTCTATTTCTCCTATGCCTGGATGGTTCCCTTTGTTGTCACATGCTATGATATGGTTTCTATGCTTGGATGATTCCCTTTCTAATTTACATAGAGAATTGATGAGCCTCAACCTCTACTATTATTTTGTAGAGCCAAAACATCTTGGTCAATGCATGATAAGAGAGAACAAATGATGATTCCTTTTTATTGATCATCTTTCAGAGAGGAAGAAAAGGCACATGCATTCATTATCCATTTTCCACAATAATTTTAGTACCGTAGATGTATTAAGAGCATTCATTCATTCAAGTAGCATGATAAACTCATTCACAAACTAGATTTTGTTATTCAAGTGAATGAGTTTATTATGCTACTTGATTGCTTGTATTATTATTGGTCATTAGTTCATATACACAATTAGATTTGCAGCAGATGCTTACTAGACCACTCTTGTGGTCTTTTCTAAGTTTTCAAAGGCAATGGCAAGAGTATCTGGTTGTCCACTACATAACTGGAAAATAAAGTATAGTTTATGTTAGAATCAAATGGTTCACATGTCAACTCTAGGCAATGGCAAGCGGCACTTAGTTCCTTGCTAGATAATAATGTCGCCAGCCATAGAACAAGTCAATGACAAAAGGTCGTGTCAGCTTTGGAGGCACTTCATTACCATCGTAATGCCTTCAAACAATTTGCCCTTCTGAAGCTGGCATATTACATGACTAGTGGTTTATTAATTTTGAGGACTAAATTTACCTTCTAATTTCTCCAAGTTATATGAACCTGGTCGTTGGGAAATTGTAAGCTGAATCCAATATGTAAGATTATGGACATAATTATATTGTGATATGCGTTATCATATATTAAGTTGCATGATGATATTGGTTAGTGCATAACCACTATTGACCAATCATGATTGAAAATTCCCAATGTAAGTTTGCCACTTCATGAATAACACTATTATAATTTAATAGTTCATAATCCTACAGCCCTTGACTATCTCTTGCCTTTTTACAATTTGCTATATTTAAGCGTCATATTTCTTTGTTAATTTTGTTTATGTGTGATATTTTTGTTTGTTTCAGGGTCGGGATAGGTTAGGAGAGACGCCACTGTTTGTTCTTGTAAGCTCAGCTTGATTTTGTTGTTCTGATGGTAGCTACCTGTGTTTCTCGGAGTGTCCAGTGGGTAGAGCTTTGCTTAAGATCAGAAACTTCAAAAAGAGATGGCTTGATTCATCTGAAGGGAACTTGGCAATAAAGGACTCTTTTTAATACCTTTTCTTTTGGTAGATTGCACTTAGCTCTAATTTTAATTGTTGGGTTGTGATTATGACTCTGATTTCATCAGTGGGTGGAACATGGATATCGTGGGAGCACAAAAGTCGCATCTAGGATATAAAGGCGCCTATGCATCCCACTTTTGCCTGTCTGCCTGTTATGTTTTTTTGTGTCAGACTTGTACCATTATGGATGCAATTGATTCCGAATGGATGAATTATTAGTTTTTAATGTGCTTGAAGATGAATCCCTTTATGTTGCTGATTAGAAATTGTCTATTTCAGCTGCGTGAACTCACAAGGCAGCACATTAAGTGGAATATCGCATTAACGAGAAAATGCATTTCATTAATTCTTGAGCAGGATGGAGAAGCTGTCTAGCGAGTACAAAATTTGGAGCCTTAACCGCTCTGCAGACTTCTTCCAATCCTATATGGGTTTAGAACATTTCATTTTTTCAGTTGCCTCCTGAGAAGGATGAATTTAGAGCCAACCTTATTTGTTAGTGTAATACAGGCACCAGCAGTTGAAGCCTGCCGGTGGAGACATAACCCTACAAAAGAAAAAACACTTAGATGATTACTGCTAAAACTTTATGCTCGCTATGCACATCAATGAGTTAGTTTGTTTTGTTTTGTTTTGTTTTTTTTAAACAAACAAAAGTGATGAATTCCCAACTGAAAGTCGTTCCACTACCCTACTTCACCTATCAAGACTCTTATGAATGTCAGCTGCAGGCCAATTGCTAGGCTTCAAAACACATCAAAAGCTTCTACTGCCATAAACATGACACTTGACCGGGCTGTGTATACGTTTTGAAGAACCCAAACTCTCCTAAAAAATCGAACTAAATTTTCAGAAATGAAAAATTTTATCCGAACCAATTCCTCCTAAACAATAAAATATGTCAACAAGGGGAGGACATATTTACTAGTTATCTCATCGGCAATCGCCTAAATCTCAAGATATCTCAATCATCTATCTTTTGTCTATCTATGAATCAAATCGAAAGACTTTGTTTTTGAATTCCTCGAAGCTCCGAATGGATTGTATCTTTTCTGCCAACGAAATGAATGGAGCATGGCGGCCGTGGTCCCTTTTCTCTTACAAAGGAAGACGATAATAAGGATGAGAATTTTTTTTACTCATTGATGAACCATGAGTCATGATAAGGAAGAACATAAACTATGGCCAGACATGTGCTTGCCCTGCCATCCTTTCTTCAAATACTACAATTGAACTATCCAAAAAATTTTTACTGGGGCAGGTATGGAGATCATAAGTTCTCCAAATTGAGAATCGAACCAAACCGTCTCGAATTGCACTAAATCAAAGAATCGAAACTGAAGCCAATATATATATATAATTTTACTAATAATTATTATCTCTTATTTTTTGATGATATATTATAAAGTTGATAATTAATACGTTTTTTTGAGGAAAGTTGATCATTAATACTTGATAAGATTAGAAATCTAGAATTATGTGTTACAAACAAAATTTAATATCATCTTAATAATAAATTATTTCCAAATAATTTATTTTAGACAATATACTATTAAATGTTAACTTAACATATAATATTTAACATTTTAAATATTAATTAATTGTTTGAAATAAAATAAATACACTCATCAATTGAATCTTTTTATAGTTAATTTTCAATTTATGTTTAAATCATAAAATAAAATTTAAATTCACAAATAAAATTTGTATAGTAAAATTTATAGTCATCTTACTTTATATGTTCAAATTATAAAATTATTAAAATAAAACTTAAAAATAAAATTTATAAAAAATGTTACTATTATTAAATATCATATATCTAATATTATATAAAAATATATATTTCTTTATTATGAATATGTTAAATATTAATTTTAAGTATATAAACTAAAAAATTAATATAAATCTCTGAATTTTAGTTTTATTTTGAACCGATTTGAAATTTCCATTTGCACCAAATCTCCACTTTGAATTGTTTTGAAAATTTGGAGTACTTTAAGACGAAAATTTAAATTTATAGAGTTAAATTCAAAATTTTTTTTTTCAATTCTTTTCCTTTCAAATTAGGTCCGAAAAATTTACATTTTCCGAACAATTTCAATCCGTGCACAGCCCTATTAACAGCAATTCACTCTAATAGCTTCTCGAAATTTTTATTAATAGTAAAATAATGAAGTGAAGTGGTCTCTTGTTGACATTTCTCATGGTTGCACTTCTCCACCAAAATATCAAAAGACAAAGGATAAATATATATATATATATCCCTCCACCATACCCACCTTTTACATGGTTACCTAATTTGTGCCATTTCATATAACTAAAGCACTAAAGCCGGCTCAAACAAGAAAACAACGTTTTAGCAGTCTGCTACTCTGCTTGACTTAAGACTTAGAAGTGGTCCCTTTTTATATGCAATTATGCAGATGTATACACATAATTATATAATAATATAAATATGCCATATAATTAACTACCAAAATATTTTATAGGTTTTCATGAAATAATAATAATATTATATGAATATTATTATTCCAATTTCGTAAATTAATTTTTTTAAAATAAATGTCGGACCTTTTAACTTATAATTTATATGCCTGGGGCTATACCTGCACTACAAAATATTTAAAAAGCATTGACTTACACTAATTAAAAAAATAATTGACTTTTTGATTATTAATTATATACCAATAACAGAGATAACACTTCTCTTTTCTTTTTGGGACCATTAAGAACTAGCTGGTGCTAACAACATTTTCATCATTTTGGTCAAGTTTTTATGCAGCTGAAAAAAAAAAAAACTTGAATTACAACAACCAGGGGCGAAAATATCAGCTTTTAGACGATTAGAAATGTCATTTAATAGTGAAATGGGTAAATGTGAATAGAAAAGGTTAAAAAAATGTGAGATATCTAACGCTAAAAATTCATTAGTGAAGGTCCTGCTCGGATACCAGTAGTTTAAATTAAAAAAATACAAGTGAAAGTCATCAGGATTACAAAATAAATTATTTACAGTTGGATTTTCACAAATTAAAATCAATCTTTCTTATGAAAAAATTTGAACTTCCTATACATTCAGATATTATACTAAAACATTAATGCTCAATATATATGTAATTAATTATATGTTGAATCTATGATTAATTATGATTTTTTTGTTTAATTAAAATAATTTTTGCTGTAACGTTGGCTATACATGCAAAAAAAATTTATTTTAATCTTCTTTACATGTATGAAAATACTATATACTCTTCTTGTACGTCGTCCTTTTTTAGAATATAGCACTTGCTCTCTACGCTACGGCTGCAATTCATTTGGAAAAACAACAAAAACATTATCATTTGCTCATATGGATTATGTTAAACAACATTTTTAATTAAAAAAAAAAAAAGGCTAACTAACAGTTGAGAGTTTTAATTAACAATACCAAGAACTCTAACTAATTTAATCATATGGTAAGCCTATTGAAACTGCAACAATTATTTGAACTAAAAAGTCTCAAAGTGCTCATTTTCAATTAATTAATTTCTTGTTTTACTTTAAAATATTGCTAAACATTTAATATAAATATTACCGACAATGATTAATTAGTATTAATTTTTGTGTTTTCCATGAATTAATAGTAAATAATGTTCCTAGGCTAAGATAATTTGTGCTTAAGTTTGACGTTTCTCTTAAATATCAATACTGTGCCATAAAATAGTCTTTAAGAAAAATGCATCAATTGACTTCAAATTCTAATAATTTCACATTAATTATAGGAAATTTTCCTCTAATAATAATTTTTTTATATTTATATTTAAAATAATCAAAAAACCAATTTTTTTAACTTAAAGTTAATTAAAAGGACTAATTCTATATTAATGATTTTGGTTTTTGTATGGTATGTATTAGTATAATTGTTATATAATATGGGAAATACTTATTTATTTTAGATATACATCCCATAATGAATATACAAGTGAAATGTACTTAAATATTTTACACTTGAACAAATAATTGATCATACATTAACAATTTAATATAATAATTATATGTCATTTATTAAAGAATTTGTGCATATGTAGTGAAAATATATAGCTTTTGTCCATGGGAAGTCATTAATTTGAATAATTGATGAATGAGAATTATATGTGAGTTTTCCCTTGAGGGAAAGGCTATTATATGTGACCAACGCTTCATCATCTAAAAAAATTATTAGAAGTTAAATTACCGTTGCAATGTTACCACAGGAGTGTGTTGAGACAATGGGACCTTCTCCTTTATTATTAATTATAAATTTTTAATTTTAGTTTGAATTACTGAAATTCAAAATTCATTAGATTTTAACTAATATTCGGTTTGAGTCATGCAGAATTTTAAGAGTGATAAATATTTTTTAACAACTAATTTAATGCGACTGCATGTATCACGACTTAAAAACCAAAACATTGTTTAAGAGAAAATAATCTCATATCAGAAGATTTGTATTATAAATTTTTAATTTAATACAAATTAAGCAATTTTGTTATTTTTTTTAACAACATTAAGCAATTTTGTTATTACCATATAGAAAGAAAGAAATGGACGTGCGCTATTTAAAATATTCATACTCTATTAAAAAAAAATGAAGAAGGAAGATTAGATTAACTGGGTAAATGAACTATAATGGAAAATAGAGCAAGGTTGAAGGTCTTTTTTTTCAAAGTGAAGGTTAACACTTAACAACAATGTTAATCTCTTCCAAAATTTTACATTAATATATATAATTGGGAGAGGAGATGAGCCTTAACGCACGACCTGACTCTTGAATTCGGATATAGTTGGGTCCGTCAGGATACCGGATACCGGGTGGTTTCACCAATATATATATATATATATAATTATTTATATTTAATGGACCACAATTAAAATATTTTAATTACCGCAGCACATTAATCATACTCCCATACTTCACGTGTGTATATATATATGTAAAAGAATAAATGTAATTTTTCTTATATTATACAGTTCATAACCGCATCATTTATCCGAAACATGTAAAGTATGGCTTTCTATGCATTACACATAAGGATCGCTGAAGGAGTCTAAACAAATCGACCAACTGAAGAAATGACTGAAAAAACAAACACGTCTTCAAATTCAATTATCTTGCATAATACTATATTTTCTAATAAATAAATCACAGGAAGGAGAAAAGGCACAACGAATGTGTTTATTGATTAAAATAATAATAATAATTCTTCCTCCCAAAAGAAATATAATTAATTAAATTAAAAATAATAATTAGAGTGAAGAAGGGCCAGCATAGCAGCATAGACAAACAGAAAAAAAAAACACCAGAAGAAACACGTTATGTAAATTTTTTAAGAAAGGATGAACGCGTGGCCTGATAACGTTGAGTCACGTGGCAAATGGTGGGTGGTTGATGGGTTAGACAGAAATAGCTGTAATTCTTTTTTATTTTTTTCTCCATTCATGATAATGTACTTGGCAAATTAACCTAATCTGAAAAATCGTGCAAGACTAAGCAGGAATAAAATCAGATTTCTCCATAGTTTTGATTAATTATTTCTCTAACTAAGATTTCATTTTTCTCTTAATTCCAAAATTTTGAAAGGTCGTGCAATGGCCGGTGCAATATAGTAATTAAAGTACACTAATTATTTACAAATTAATTACAACTAAGATCCTTGCTTGCAGGAAAGAAAAAATTTTCGTACAGAAGAAAGGTGTAGTAGGTTAAAAACCAAACGTAAGGATCGGCGGAATCTAAGGGCACAAAAGGGTCTGTGTTTATGGCTTTGTTCAGGCAATCTAAAGTGGTCGTGATGAAGATACTGTACTTCTGTTTTGATGTTTCAGGAGATATACATTGTTTCTTGTGATCAAGAACATCTAGGACTTTTTTCATATATATATATATATTGGATTTTTTGGAGTCATTAACTTGCATTGTCTCATGTGATTTTGTTCTTCCTTTCATTTAATGTTGCTTATTTTTATCTAATATTTTAAAACACATGATACGGGCACTGGTTAATATCTTTGATTGAAGAGTAACAAGCTGATGGATAAGTAATGAAAAATAAGGTGTAATTGAGTTGCAAACCCCCCTAAAATCGCTAATGAGAGAGCTTCTTTCGAAGGATATTATAAGGTGCAGGTTCAACTTATACTATCATTTCCGATTGTACAATTCATTTGTAGGTTGAATTAGATGTTCATATTTATAAACATTGTTCTTTCTTATAAATTAGATGATCTTTAAGTAGAGATGCTCCTTTCAAGAACCAAGAAAACTCATGCTTCTATCCACATAATTAAGTGTTACAGCACACGTAACAGATTGAGCTTTGCCTACGTTTTGAAAACTGGAACTATCAACTATGGAGAGAAAAAAAAAAAGAGTACAGCATTTGCAATGTTGTGAATGATTGCAGACCAGTGAGGAAACTGAAAGAACTTGAGAGCTGAGAAACAAAGATTAGGTGTAAGCCGCAATTAAGGAGACAAAGAACGAGTTCAATGGCTAACCTGTCTGATTCTTTTGCGTGTTTTCTCTTAACAATATCATACTCATTGCCACGTTCATGCCGTCCTTCGGTCCGCAGTTTTTTATAATTTTGTATCTCTAACAGTACTCCTTCACCGATTATTATATTCAAGAAGACTTTTCCCACGTTCTGACATTTTCTGGTTAGTACCATTGCTCATGCTCTACCTAATTATAAACTGGCATTTAATGCTTTGTTAGACTCTCATTAATCACAATTAGTCATCTCTCAATCATTGGCCCTTGGACCCTCTTCGCAATTTTAATTGCAGTTTATCTTGGATAAATGATTCTTCAACTCCTAGGTTATTTTAATCTATCCTCTTAGTTGTACTTTGCCAGGTATTGGCCCTACATTAGACTCCTGAGAGTTCGGTTACAGAGAACTAGGACCTACATCAGAGTTCAGAGGAATGATTAGGTGCAAGCAATTCATAATATAAAAATCAAGTCAATACTTACTTACATTCTTTGTCAGGACTGGGTATAAATATGTTTCCTGTCTTTATTTGCCTCAAGTGAAATCAATCAAGCGTCATAAAATAGTATCACTAGCTTGCCTTTCCCCTCACCCAAAACTCAGGCTTCTAAGTGTTCAGAGAATGAATATGGAGCAGGCTATTGGAGCTTTCCCTGATGGAGAATGGGACTTTAGCAGAATGCTTTCCACAGAAGATCAGCTTGATTTCACGTTAGACTTTCTTGGCCAGTGTTCATTTCCTGTCGAGAACAGTGTTGGAGGGTTGCAGCTTGCTAACCTGTCAGCTTTTGCCTCAAATCCTGAAGCCAATATTAACATGGCTGAGAATAATGAGAGTGTATTTTATTCTTGGAATACTCTCAACCACCCTAACTTTCACCTTATTTCTCAGGAAAATAGTAGCAGCAGTAACTGTAGCAGCCATGAAAACTACTACATTAGTGATTCTAACCATATTCCGGCAACAAATGACATTCCTATGTCTATGGATTTTTCTATCATGGATGAAAAGAATTCAGGTTCATTTGTCTCCATGTTTCCTGAAATTGCAACCACAGGAACTATCTGCATCGATGAAACTACTGCTCCGCCAGGAGTTAAAGCTGTTCCTGACAAGGAGTTGCAGATGAAAAGGAAATTTGATGTTCCAGAATCAGAAATCAATCCATCTGACAACGGCACCAAGAAAAAATCTCGGGTTACAAGAGATGTAAGTACATCAAGATCAATTCATCATCCCATGTCTATCTTATGGTTAATTTATCATAATGTCGCAACAATTTACTTAATTAGATCATAATTTTCCAATGCAGGCTCAAAAGAGTAGGAAGGATGTGAAGTCAAAGAAAAACCAGAAGTTCACTCCAACTAACAATGAGGAAGAAGATAAGAATGCAGGACAAGATGGACAAAGCTCTAGCAGTTGCAGTTCAGAGGAGGATAATGGTTCTCAGGATTCTAATGGAGATTCTAAAGTATCTGGAGCTGTCAATTCCAATGGCAAGCCACGAGCTGGTCGAGGATCTGCCACCGATCCCCAAAGCCTTTATGCACGGGTAAGAAACTGATGCTACCACACACAAACAGCAAGCAATTTCTTGATAAATATCATATCATTCTGATCGATTTCAGACTTAAATCAGTACTTTCTTCTAACATACATTATGTTCATCAAATTTTGCAGAAAAGAAGGGAGAGGATAAATGAGCGATTGAGAATCTTACAGAACCTAGTTCCTAATGGAACAAAGGTTGACATTAGTACAATGCTAGAGGAGGCAGTGCAATATGTTAAGTTTTTGCAGCTTCAGATCAAGGTAATTAACGGCAAACTGTCAATTTCTATCTTTTCCATTTGCAGTTGCCAAACAAATTATTTATCAATCTTCTTAATAATCTGTGTATTTCATTTTTGCAGCTTTTGAGTTCTGATGATCTGTGGATGTATGCCCCTATTGCTTACAATGGAATGGACATTGGCCTCAATCAGAAGTTATCTATGCTTCTATGAACTTGGAGGAAGCTATGGCCATACCTTTAATTTAATTAGCTAATGTTAATTCATGATCAATGCTAATGGAGAAAAGTCTCTCTCTCTCTATATATATATATTAACTAAATAATTTCTATGTTCCATCACAAATTGTGCAAGTATAAATATTAATATATACTCCTTGCTGACATTCCTCATGACTCATTTGATGTATACATATTGTGCAAGCAGAATTTAATGAACAAGCAATTTGCTAGTAAAAACTGAAAACAGATTGTGGAAAAAAAAATGACAGTAATGTGGCCAAGGATCTGCTGCCATTGAATATTAAAAATCCAGCAACATCTTGCATTTCATCTAAAAATTGATCTAATTAATATTTTCAAGGGCTGGGGATGGAAACTGCAGGATTATTGAGAAAGAGAACTATCCTTTATTGAACAGCCATTTCATATTCTAATAAATAAAGGGGAAAAAAAACATAGATCTAATATGGTTGGGTTGCAAGGTGAAATGGTTGCATGAATTGCATTCTTCTTGTCTAATAGACAAAAATGCAAAAGAGAAAATTATGGAATATTCTTCAAGAATTGATCTATTTCATGCTATATTTGAATTGAGGTCCTCTAAAACCTATGGAGTTGAAGGTATATTTTAAAGTAAAATATGCTTGTACAACCTTCATGTTTCATTGAAACAATATTTCACAAAATTCGCATATTAAATTCCCTTGAATTTGAGCAATTTTGTTGTCGCAACATAATATTTTAATGGACAATATTTATCTACTCTAATTATATTATATTAATTTTTTATAACATAAATATATATATATATATTTATTAACTAAATATAAAACATTCATGAATCCAATTAATTGGTACTCGTCCTGTACAAAAATCATATTATTCTAATATACAAATCCAAACTTTTATTTTATTAAATTTTACTTGCAACTAAGAATTAATTTGGAGCTTAGTAAATATGTTTTCCATTTTCTTGATGGCCATATCATAGAATTCTCTCTCTTTCAATTTTTTTTAGGGATATTTTTGCCTCTATATAATATACCAAATAGTTAAATTTAATAATAAAATTAGGTGTTTTATTTTCATTGGACAACTGTTTTACACTTAGCTTATGTGTCTGGTATCTAACCATATGCTGTAAAACATCCAGCCTAGTTAAGAATTTCAATTTTTTTATACATTATAAGTCCCAACAAAAATATATGCATTTTAATTAAAAAAATTAATTTGCATAATAAAAACTTAAAAAATCACTTTCAGGCGTTCGATTTGTAATTTGCTTAAAAAGACAAAATATTGACCATTAAGGCTACTTGAGTAATTTCACCTATCAGAGCTCCAATCGAACCGCCCAGACCCAGACCTCCTGGCTCCTGCTGCTGCTGCTGCAAAGTGAACCAGAGGGAGTTTCTCTCTCGCTGCGTCGTTTCGATCCATGGCCTCGTCAGAGCAGCCTCTCAAGAAGCGAAGGCTTTACGAGGCTCGACCAGAAACACCGCCAGCACCGGAAAAAGAAAAACCACCACCACCAGAAACCCCAGCCGAGTCACAGA
>CATIWK010325553.1:0-10808 GCA_949634005.1 Mallotus japonicus | reverse complement strand
TTGAATAGTACTCTGACTTTATATTTTATATCATTTAATTTAGTACTATATTATTAGCAAGCATTATTTTTTATGATTAAATAATATATTTTTTAAAAAGAAATTTTAACAAATTAAATAATGCCAAATGAGATTATGTAAGAATATTTGATTAAATAACAATTTTTTTAATATTATAAATCAAATATTAATTGAAAATCAATGTGATGATCTGGATATATTGCACACGCAATGTCATCATCCATTTAAGCCCATATCCTGAAAAAGAAAAGTATCCAATATTATCATTAAAAAAAAAAAAAAGATATTACATAAAAAAACTCAATTTTTGAGGTACTTTCAAAAAAAATCCTATCCAATTTTTTCTTTCAAATATAACCATAACCTTTGATTTTTTTTTTATAAAAAAGCACTTTTTAGATTATTGTACTGGTAATGCTGTTGAAATTTCATATATCTAATATGCTAAGTTGAAATTTCATATACTTAATACGCTGAGTTTTTTGTTGTAATAACTAAGTTGCACTTTTATCTGTTTAAACAATCTGCTAATCCAAAATGAAACACTCAATTGGAGAGGAGAAAATATCAATTTATGGGCAAATACATCAGTTTCATCTCCTGTTACCAGTACAGTCATCCAAGTGGGTCCTATGGATCATTAAAAAACGGTTTCACTCCTGTTACCAGTACAGTAATCCAAAAGGTGCTTTTTTTCATAAAAATTCAAGGGTTGTGGTTATATTTGAAAGAAAAAATTGGATAGGATTTTATTTGAAAGTAACCCTAAAGGTTGGGGTTTTTTTTTTATGTAATATCCCCTTTTTTTATCACATCATCTTGAAATTTTTATATTTGAAATTTATGAGGATTATGCTTGTTACTGTTTGTTATACAATCTAAACATTTATCTTAGTTAAAAATAATTTATGTATATACAGTTATCTAGTCTAATTACATTTATTAATGTATATACTACGAAGAATACTTTTAGATTTTTTTTAGGAAATTTAGATTTTACCCTTTTAGTTGTGTTGGTGCAATTTTTTTTTTTTGCGAACTAGGTTAGGTTTAATGTGCGAGTGTGCCAGAAGATTATTTCCTCAAAGTAAAACCTAACTTCTATTCAGAAAACGTGGATTCCTGAGCTCCTTTACCATAATTTGCTCGAATTCTAATGAGATTTTGTAAATTTAGCAAAGTTTGGATTAACTAAATAAAAAATGACAGTGTAATGAAGAGTTTCTTGAAAGAAAATTTATATATTATAGAAAATAAATTAAAAGTCTTTGAAAATTTAAGGTAAACAAGCACATGAACAAAAGTTTGCAAAATAAAATAAAAGATAGATGAATTTAATATGTGATTTGATGATTGATTATTGGATGTCTAGTTTTGGATAATTGGCTGATGAATTGTTGTATTCTTTTTCTTTGCTTCTTCGTTGCTCTTATACATAGTGTCTTGCAGGCTACTTCTCCAGCTCCTTAATTCCTCAGGCTGTAACATATATTCCAGAGACTTTAACTTCCTTAATGCACCAGCTACTTAGCATGTTCCAGAATATTCAAGTGTCTTCTTCCTTCTTTCCCAAAATTTTTTTATAGGTTGGGTTTCTTGTTTAATTATTGGCTTTTGTGGACTCAATGAGGCTTCAATATTATTAAATTTTAAAAATTATTTTTTAAACTCAAACAATATCCCCGCATTTAATTAATTTGGGCCAAGTCTAAACTAATTATATAAGTATATGTCCATAAAATAAAACTCTTCCTTATTTCCATTTTTTCTAATTTCAAAAACTCATTCTCTATTCTAAAAATTCATCTCTTTCTCTTTCAAATTGCCAACAAATCCATCTTGTAATTTTCAATTCTTCAAGAAATTCACTTTACCCATAGCTTTAGTTCTTCAAATATCATAACATTCAAGTTAATTTCTTAAATTTGTCAAAAAATCAACTACCCATATCATCTTCTCCTTCAAAATAACCATTCTCTACACTTCTCAAACTCTCTTTTAAAATTGTCCATAGATTTTTCTTTTAAATTTTAATTCCACAAAAAAATTCACTTTACCCATCACTTGAACCCTCTAAATATCACAATAACCATATCAATTTCTCTTATTTTTTGAAGTTTTCAAGAGCTCGGGGTATGAAAAAATCTCTATAAACCAAACCTCATAAGCTCTCAAAAATCTCCTTCTACCCTTAAATTTCCAATTAATTTTTTATTACCCAAAGCATAAATCACAATACTGTGTCAATTTTTGTTTAATTTCTTCAAGATATTAAAATCCCATAAGCTAAGGCAATAATTTTTTTACAGATCACTTCACCTCCTCCTCCTTCTCTTTTCACCCTTATTGTTATCACCATCTTTTTGCTTCCACCGAAGTTGCCTCTCCCATCGACCGACCTGCCAAGCCGCTACCGCCACCATTGTCGCATCGCTGCCAACTATTGCCTCCCATGAATCATCTCATAAAGTAGCTTCTTGCATCACCAAGGCTACATCCTCCTTGGTCCATCTCGCATAAGTTGTTGCTCACCACGACACAGTCGCCGCTTGCCATTTTATCTCCAATAATGACAAGATGTTGGCCAGCCTTACTACTTCAACCCATATAATGTTGTCACTACTACCTTCTTTGGCCGAACCACTAACTACATCTCTGCTCAACTTCGCAACCCCACAAGTCGATGGCCTCTCCTTACAAGCCAACGAGGCAATTTCAAGACACTTCCTCAAGACAAATCAATAAATTCCTAAATCAAAATCTGATTTAAAAAACAACACAAAAGAGGTAACCTTACTCTTCTTATTTCATGGTGCAAATTCTATGAACTTAATTGGGATAATATTATCTTGTGTTATTTTTTATTAATTTGTTCTTTTGTTCTTATGTGTATTGAAATTATGTGATAATAATGTCTTGGCCTTGTTCTTGATGTCTTTACACATCAATTGTCTTTTTTTATTATTTAGGAATATTGAGTAGTGATGTTGATGTGCTTTGAGATTCTGCCATTATTCTATAAAATTAATGAGAATTAGTATGAGGCATTGTGGTTTTACTCTGATGACTTACTTGATTAGCCAAAATTCGAATATTTAAATGAGAACTTAATAAAATTTGGCTAATTTTTTGTTACTACTTTGTTTTTTTAATGAAGATATGTTTTGAGGAATTGTGAATTTACTCTACAATTGCTTAGTCAGCCAGACATTTTGAATACTTAGATGGTATTTGGTGAGTTTCGGCTATTTCCCCAAGTTCCTTATTTTTCTCGGTGCCTTTTGTATTAGTGATGTTGGTGATATTTGAGCTCCATTAATTTCTATGAATGATGACAATTGGCCTAAGGAACTGTGAATTTTCTTTCATAACTTGCTTAGTTTAGCCGAAATCTTGAATTTTTATATGAGGATTTGATGAATCTTTGGTATTTTCTCATACTAATTTTGCTGTTTACTTTGTTGTCTCAAGACATTTAAACTTAAACTCTGATTCATTTACAGAGTTTTGTTATTCTTATGTATAGGTAACCTTATTCATATACTATAACCCAAACTTCCACAGTCAAAATTTAAGTAAAAATTATTTTAGCAAATACAATGCCAAAATAATTTATTTGAACAATCCCTATGACTTTATTTTCTCTATATAGAAAACATGAACCTTGGTTTAATGAAATAAACCAAAGCAACCAAGGTAAAATCATTAGTAAATAATATTTTATCTCTATTTTGATTTTATTTCTTGAAATTTGAGCAATCATTAAAATTTATTTTAGCAATATATTGCCAAAAATTATTTGTTTATATGACTTTGCTAAAAAATGCCTTAATACAATTTTGCAAAAGATTGTAATTCCCAATTACAAATTTTGGCTATTTAAGCAGAAATATTTTCATATTTTAATTCTTAGATGGTCACTTTTAAACTTAAGTATTTACTCACCACTTAATTTATAGTGCCCGTCATAATAGTTTTTAGGTTTTTTATTTTGGCTGAGACATTAATCAAATTTCACCAACATATCTCACTTGCATAACTGTAATTTCTCAAGGACTCAAACATGCTTGCCAAATTCATTGTACCAAAAGCCTATATTTGTTTTGTTTATTGTCTGGTTTATTTTTTTGGTTATTATTTTGCTTTATTTATTATTATTTATTTCCATGATTTGCATTTTTATTCATTTTTTTAGGTTTTAGGTTAAATCACTAGATCACTTTTTTTTTCTTTTAATAGGTTTAATAATTAATTAACTTGATTTTAGGTCCATAATTAATTTAGATTCTAGGCTAGAATAATTTAGGCCTACCTAGTTAATTTAAACATATGCCCATTTTAGTTAATAAAATTAATTTAGACTTAACTAATTAATTAAGCCCTTTTTCATAATTTGTAGAATTAAGGCCATTTAGATTTAAAATTTATAGATTTAGGCTCACTAATTTAAGCTTTTAAAATATGTAAACTTAGCTCACTTTAATTAAAATATGTAGATTAGACTAACCTAGGGTTGATATGCTTTGTATGAATGCATTTCTTATATGCTTTTTCATGATTAGTTGCCTTTGGGATTGATGGATGTTTAATTAGGGTTTTTACGAAATTGCATGTAATTAAAGGATAAGATAGTAATTCATAAATTAATTCTAATGAACACAAGACTAGAGAAGTTGGTATTCCGTATCCAGAATTCTTGGTTGTGGTGCAACTTGTTTAGAGAATCAAGTTACCACCACTCATCGATTTGTCCCAGTTATTACCCTGGGTGGCGACTCCTCATCTCCACGCTATGTCTTTGTGACAATGGTTAGTGTGTTATCTAGAGCCCTGATCTCAAACAGTGTCGCGATGGCAAGAAACTTGGGCTCACGCTAAACCCCACCGTCTATAGCAGCCTCAGTTTTTGCTGAAATAGTCACCACTTTCCCTTCATGTGGAAACTTAATCTTCTAATGCATTATAGATGGAACTCCTCTTAATGGATGGAAGTATGGCCTTCCCAGTAAAATAGCAAATGTAACCAGGATGTTGATCACATGCAGAGTAACCTAAGTCTCGATAGGCCCGATTTTGACTAGAGCTTTGAAAGTCCCCTCAACAGGCCTCTTCGTATCATTATATGCTTTAATAACTACATCATATGGTTTTAAGATCAGTTGCAGTAAGCCCCAGTTTGGGTAAGATATTCAGGGGGCATACACTGATTGCAGATCCATTATCCACCATTACACAGCAAGTTAACTTCCCTTTTATCTCTGATTTGATAAACAAAGCTTTATGGTGATCCCTTCCTTCTAAAGGCAGATCCTCATCAGTGAACACTATAGCTCCCTCAAGACTCTCCATTAATGAATTCACCATTTGCCCGGGTGTGTAACCAGCATGGACTTTCTTTTGATCTAAAGCTTGAACTAGTGCTTCCCGATAGGCTTTGGAATGCATGAGCAATTCCCAAACACTAGCAATAGATTTCACTTTTGATTTTTACTTCTTCTTTTGTTTCCTCTTTCTTTTGTTCTTATTTCTCAGTCTCATTCATAGCAGTCTCTATAACCTTTTCAGTTTTAGCCTTAATTGTTTCCTTGTTCCCTTCATTTTCCTACATATCCATGCCTTCCTCAATCTCCTAATCAGAGCTTCAAATGTCAATGACATTGATAAACAACTCCATAATCTCTAATTTTGATTCCCTACCTCTCTCATTTTGGCTAGGGTTTGGTTTTGGTGAGTTTAGGTCAAGGTCAACAAAAGAATTAAAGACATGTTCTTCTGTTAACCCAATGTTGATCATTAGGACAGGTGGATATGGTGACGGGACATTTCAGTAGTTTGGTAATAGGTTTTTTTGGGTGTTAGGTTTTTTGGTTTTAGGGTCGGTTATCTTACCCGAATCAATAAGGTCTTGGATCTCATGTTTCAGGCGGATACATCGGTCTGTGTCATGTCTAATCACTTAGTGATATTTACAGTATAGGTTTGGGTTGGCATTGGTGATGGGTGCTTTGGGTGGTAGAGCTTACAATAACTTCTTTTCTATTAATTTTTCCAGAACACTAAAGAGAGGTTTTTCCAAATTCAAAAATCTATGTACCTACAACACTGGTTTGACAGCATTGATCTGTACACCGCTGCTGGCTCCAATTCCTTCTTTGCCCCCAGTTCTGCCCCTAAAAAACCTCTTTTCTTATGGTAGATCTGATTCTTTTTGCCACCAAACCTGTATAATTCTTCAATGTTTTAGATTCCTAAATCCCTTAGCTTCCTATAAAGTGGAAGTGTATAACCCTCCATTGCAATCATCAACTGGTCAGCCTCCATCGATCGGTGTTTCATTTGTGCCAGCTTCCCTCACCATTTGATTAAGTAATATGTGAAAGATTTATTGAATTTTTGCCTAGTGTTTTGCAATTCTTTAATGAAACTTCCAGCTAGGTGCTCAATCCATATTGCTAAACAAAAGTCGCACACAACTCTTTCAAAAGCTTGCACACTAGGCTCGAGTGAATAGTACCATCATATGGGCATTTCCTCCAGAGATAAAGGGAACTACGTTATAATTTGGGCTTTGCTTAAACCCATAGCTTTCATGTAAGTCACATATTGTTTCAAATGTAAATGAGGATCATCAATTCCTGCATACTTCTTCATATCTGGAAACTTAAACTTTTTAGGCAAAGGATCAATTTCATTATCCAAATTGATATTTGTGTAGTCCATAGGAGCAACAATTCCCTTCTCCTTCATCATCATCTAGACATGAGTCATTGCCTTAGTCATTTTCTTTGCCCAATCGGTTTTCTCCACACTGTCAGAAAGGTCAATATTTAGATGACCTGTTTGTTCAGCTAACACAGTCTTCAGATCATCTTCATCCTTATCTCGAGGTTTCATTGATATTTCAGCATCCAAATCAACAAGTTGAACTAGTTTCTTTTGCCTAAACATCTGTATCATTTCGTTGCTCAAGTTTCAACTGCCACTTCCTCTCTTACAACTGCCATTTCTTCTCTTAATTGTTTTTTGAAAGCTTTAGGACCAAACTCTGCCATTGTTGTTCTCTCAGAAGTTCTAATCAACTGACCCATGTGAGAAAGTGTCCAAACAGAGGATGGTGATAGATCTATATCTGTAACACAATGTGTTAGAAATATGCATGGCATGTATACATGAGATGCAGGTTCATTTTATCTTTTCATTTTCATTGGCATATTCATAAAAGGTAAACATATAACAAAGAATGAACACACAACAAAGAAAAATTATGACTAGTTCATAAGCGATTTCTCCACCCTTATTTCTCCCACATACGTGTTTAATGGTAAGTCTCTTTTCCTAGGATTTTTGGTTTGGGTTTTAATTATCATTGGGGGATAACAAAACTATATGCAAAAATAGCTCTCGAGACGATATATAAACAAGTAGCAATTCCTCTAAATAAAACCAAGGTTTAACATAACAGGTTATAGTAGGCATAAAAGGCCCAATTCAATATAACCCATTTATGATAAGCTTAGGCTTTATACAGAGGACTACTATATCGCATCAAACACATGCATTTTAGAGAAAAACCTAAAGAAAGTTGCTAAGTTACTATATGAGTTGAGTCTTAGGTAAAATGGCAGGCTTCGGCTCCCACATCGATATACCTCTATTACGTCTCCCCACTCAAGGGTTCGTGCGATATGGATAAGTATGTGCTATGAGTGCCAATAGCCAAATACTCCACCACTAGGTTTGAGTGAAATACAAGCAGCAAAGCAAAGACTATTATCGGATTATTCGGAACTGTGTACTCATTGTGTGAAAAGTGCCGTGAATGCAAAAGAAATAACAAAATAACTAAAAATGATAAAACATAAAAAATTGGAATCATTTTCTCTATCCCCAGTGGAGTTGCCACTGTAGGATGCGGGGTTCAACGTGCGCCCAAGTTTCGGCGACCACGAGATTGTGTGGGCTCAAGGGCCCACTAGAGAGATACAACAGGGACTTATAGCCCAAGTCGGAGATGGAGTCGTCACCCAGATGAAACCTTGGAAAACTTTTACAGCAACTGGATTCCACTGAGGTTCCAAAGAAGCCATCTTTAGAGACTGGATTCAAAAACTGGGTATGATTTTTTGAATACCCACACAACCTTGCGGTTGGCCTTCGTTTGTGTTTTATGTTTTATTACTTTTAATTATTTAATTATTCCCTTAAATACATACAAAAATGCAATTAGCCACCAAACAATTGTCCAATTTTGCAATTAAGTCCAAGTTTGCACATTAATCCAATTTCATGCTAGTTAAATCAATCATCATCACATTTTCCATTTACATTAATAATAAAGTAAAAATAAAGCACATGCAGAAGAAATGGGGGGAGAAGAAAAGATTACAACTCTTCAACATGCAAATAAATAACGAATAAAAAGAAATTTAAAAACACATACAAAGAAAAAGGGGGGAGGAGAAATGAATTACATCCTTTATCATGCAAAATAATAATAAAATAAACACAAAATGAAATAAACTAGAAAACTAAAGATTAACTACATAGTGATTAATTTTGTCACTCTAATGGATTATCCCTGAAAATTTAACAAGTTAGCTTCATAAGATTTAACAAAAAAAACCTACAAAAGAAACAACGTATATTCTAAAAAGTAAATAAAATGCAACAAAAATAACAAAATTAAATTTAATCATAGAAATCACATCTTTTTTTTTAGAATAAAATAGAACTTTCATTAAACAATATCAGAACACAAGAGATTAACAATAGAAGGTGGAGGCAGAGACAACCGTTCCACCATATCTGACATAGAACCTAAACCCCTAGCTAACATATGGGCAACAAAATTCGCAGACCGATTAACAAAATGAAGCTTAACATTGTCTATTTGACTCAAAAGAAGCTTGCAATCATCAACTATTAACTGAAAAGCTGAAGAACCTACAGAAGAACGAATGCTCTCCACGACACATTTGGCATTAGTTTCAACAATTACATGATCCAGACCCCTTCTCTTCAACCAACTCAGAACTTCCCTAATCCCCAACACCTCAGCCTCCTTTGGACTTGGGCAACCAACATCACTTTTCTGGAAAGCACTAAGGAAAACTCCTTCATGATTCCTCAGAACACATCCAACATCAAATCTCCCTGAGCCAGAAAACAAAGCTGCATCCATATTTACTTTAACCCATCCATTGCTGGGTTTAGAACATTTTAAATCACCTTCTAATCCTGACTCAGAATCCATCTCCATCTCCCTTTTATACCTCTGAGCTTATTGCCACTGAGAAAGCAAACCTCCCATTGAATTGAGAATGGCTCTCACATTCCTTGCTTTCTGATTCCAAACAATGCTATTTCTATTTTGTCACAACTGCTAAGTGACCATAGCAACAATGGCTCCATCATCTGCAGATACCAACTGGAGGATTCGGAAAAACCATTCTCCAAAAGAGTTCATACTTGAAATTCTTGGGAATAAAGCTACTTGCTGCCAATAATTATGAGCTGTAGGACAACTAACTAAACAATGAATAGTTGTTTCATCAGCATTTAAACACACAGGGCATTGACGATTAACTTGAACTCCTTTAATCTGAAGTAGCGACAGAGTTGGGAGACAATTCTGACATGCACGCCAAATGAAAATTTTTACCTTGCTTGGGACCTTTAAACTCCAAAGCTTGTTCCAATTCATATTAAACAACCGCTGATGCTCTCCAAAAATATACCGATAGCAGCTTTTAACAGAAAACATTCCTTTCGAATCCTTCAACCAAATTAACTCATCATGCACTCTTCGATGGCTTAAAGGAATCTGAAGGATCAACTCTCTATCCCTCGTATTGAATAAATATGAAAGCACATCCTCATCCCATCCTACTCCATCTTGCTTCAACAAAGCTGAAACACAGATTTCCCCCATTCCCACAGGAGCTAGCGAAGTGAGTCTTGGGTTCGAATCACATGGAAGCCATACATCATTCCACACCGAAATATTCATACCATTACCAACCCGCATTCTACACCCAGCCGCCACAATATCCTTAGTGGACCAGATACTCGACCAAACAAAACTCGGGTTTGAGCCAAGATTGGAATGAAGAAAATCAGTGTGAGGAAAATACCTTGCCTTAAATAATTGCGATACCAGCAAATCAGGATGCTTGATGAATCGCCAAGCTTATTTACTTAACATAGCCAGGTTAAAATAGCGAACCTTTTTAAAACCCAAACCACCACTGCTCTTAGGGATATAAAGGCTATCCCAACCCATCCATCTAATACCCTTGCTATCATACCTACTACTTTGCCACCATAACCCATTCATAAGCCGCTCGATACTAACACAAAGAGATTTCGGCAAAAGGAACACATTCATTGCATAATTGGGAAGAGTTTGCACAACAATTCTTAAGAGAACTTCCTTCCCGGCCCTGCTTAAGATCTTACTGTTCCAACTTTGGAGGCGCTGCCAAACTTTATCTTTTATAAAACCAAGAACATCACACTTACTTTTACCAATGAGACTAGGAAGGCCAAGGTATTTACCCTGATCAATAGTAGCATGAACTCTCAGCAAATTACAAATATCCATTCTCATCGTTTCATCCACGTTTGGACTAAAGAGCACATTCGACTTCTAGAAATTCACAACTTGACTAGAAGTGGATTCATAAAGAAGAAGGATATCCTTTATAGCTTGATTTTCATTATGATTTGCCCGAAAAAATAAGTAACAATCATCTGCGAAGAACAGATGAGTTATAGCAGGTGCACCT
>CATIWK010325499.1:0-10450 GCA_949634005.1 Mallotus japonicus | reverse complement strand
ATGGCGGTGCAGTGAAGTAGCGTCGTTTGCGTGTCATCCATCCGCTTTATCTGTTGTAGAAAACTTAATATAAATTAAGAGCTATGAGCGCTCTTTTGTAGCTAACAGCATCTGCCTGCAACAAGAAATTCTCTTAGCCGTTTCTCGAAATCTTTATCGATTCTTCTCTGCTCTTCTAAACTAAGGTATTTCTATTTATTTTTTTATTTGATCTCTCTTTCTTGATCTCTTGTAATCAATTTTTTACTAACTGAATTATTTGTTTCCTGTCTTTGTGGGATTGATTGTATATGCATGATTCATGTCTTGATTTATAATTCTGGTAAAGATTATAGTTTAATAGTTCATTTCTGATTTCTTGGAAAAATCCAAGAATCTGAGAGAGAGAGAGAGAAAAAAAAACCATCCATATGAAATTATTATCTGTTTCAGGTAAATCATCGTAGGTTTATTCTTCAAGAAAATGTCAGTTTTGATTGATTCTATTTTGTTTAGTTGTTAGCTGATGATGAAATTATTAGTAATCAGTGTAGTCAGAACTATAGCAATATTTCATTGAATTATTCTTTGTTGCATTGCTTGAGGTACTTTTGCTCCTGTGATAAGTCAATTATGTGATTTTGGTTTGTTTGATCAATTTCTTAGTATTGTATTGTTACCCTTTTTGAGCTTGATTGTTAGTTTCGAGTTCTTGAATCAATTGTTTGTTTGTTGTTTCAGGTAATTTGAACTTAAACAAGAAAGGTTTTTCTTTTGAAATTCAAGTCTTTGTCAAGAATTCGGGTATGGAGGATAAATCTGAATCAGCCGTTTCTGGTGTTAAGGTACAGGAAAAGGTTAAAAAGGAGGAATTGCATTTGAAAGTTAAGAGCAAAGATATGGAGGAGTCAAATGATGAGAAAGGTGAGAAAGCAGAGGTGGAACTTGAATTGAAGACCAAATCAGTTGAGAAGGAGAAACCAAAGAAGAAAGAGAAGGAGGAGAAAGATAAGAAAAAGAAGAAGCACAAGGATGAAGATGAAGACGGTAAGAAGAAAGAGAAAGACAAGGGAGAAAAGAAGAAGAAAAAGGAAAAGGAGGGTGAGGATAGTTTAGGCGAAGGGTCAGAGGTAGACAATGAAGCTGGAGAGACTGAGACGAAGGAAGAGAAAAAGGATAAGAAATGCAAGGAAAAGGAAGAGAAGAAAAAGAAGAATAAAGAACATGTAGAAGAGGCAAAGGAGAAAGATGAGAAAAAGAAAAAGGAAAAGAAGGAAACAAATAAAGATTCAGAGGAAGAAGAAAAGGGGACAACGGAACTCAAAGATAAAAGTTTGAGTATTAAGGAAGAAGAGGATAAGTCACATGGAGAGGAGGTGAAGGAAAAGGATAAAGAGAAGAAGAAGAAGAAGAAGGATATAATGAAAGAAAAGAAAGCGAAAGATAAAGAGAAGAAGGTAGATGAAGAATCTCAGGAAGAAACTGAAAAAGAGAAGAAGAAGGGAAAAGAAGAAGAGGATAAAGGGGAAGAGAAGAAAAAGAAGAAAGAGAAGAAACACGAGGATGAGGAGGAAGAAGATGAAGGCAAAGAGAAAGAAGAGAAGAAGAAGACAAAGAAGAAGGAGAAGAAGCACAAGGATGGAGCGGATGGTGAAGTGACAGATGAAGGTGAAGAGAAGGCGAAGAAAAAGAAAGAAAAGGACAAAGAATGTAAGAAGGAAAAGGAACACAAGGATGAAAGCAATGCGTCAAAGAGTGAGATTGAGGTTGCCTCTAGAGAGATTAAAATAGAATCAGAAGGAGAAGGGGAGGAGGAGAAGGAGCAAGATGAGGCAAAGGAAGAAGGTAAAGGGAAGAAAAAAGATAAAGACAAGAAAGATAAGAGTGATAAGAAAAGGAAAAAGGGTGAGAAGGATAAGAGCAAGGACACTGGAAGTCTGAAAAAGAAGTTGGAGAAGATTGATGGAAAAATTGAAGCTCTCCTTGAGAAAAAAGCTGACATTTTGAGGCAGATAAAAGAAGCTGAGGATGCAAACTCTGTTGTTCCTGAGAACGACAAAGATGCACAAAAAGCTCATGCTGAATAGCCCTGCGTGCACAAGAGTTTAATTCACCTTCTTCTGTTTTGATATAGTGTTCAATCGGATCTATAGATTCATGCTCAGTAGATACTTTGCTTGCTGCAATAAAAAGCTTTTTCTTACATAAAGGCTGGTCTGTAGTTCAATAAATAGTGTGTTCAAACGGATCTATAGATTCATAAGTGCGTCAATTTTCCTGCTGTAATAAAAAGTTTTTTTTTTTTTTAATAAAATCACTAGTCTGTAGATTGATGTGAATAAATATGAAATACTTTTAACTATTACTATTTCAATGGCTTATCATATTGCATTTCACACTAGCATTTCATCTTTATTTTTTTTACAAGGTACCTGTCATTTTCTTACAATAGACTGTCTGCTCCTGCAGCTTCATATGGTGCAGATCCTGCTTTAAAACTATTTGGTTTATTCTAGACTCAGAATCCATGATGACGTCTCCCCCAGTGTTGAATTTTGTTCTCCTCAACATGGATATTGCTTTTTCAGGATCATTCAATGTATGAAGCAGGTGGTTATGGGGATCATTATCTACTGAAATGCTTATATGGGAATAATTGATGATCATGCTAACATGTTCCTTTCTGTAGTTTTAATGTCACTGTCATCATTATCATCATCATCGCTTTTTTTTTTTCATTTTTTATTTTTTTCCTGGTAAATTTAATTTAATAATGGCGGTGATCCGTTCCATCTTATGCATGACGAGGCAAATGAATAGGTGCAAAGTGATATCATATGCTTGCTGTTTAATCTAGACAAGCCAGCAGTTATTGACTCCTTCAATCCAATTTTACAGTTCCATCTTACCCTGGCAAATGAGGTTGATATTTGGCGTAGATCAAGTGCAGACTCCACATCAAGTTTGCAAGGTTGAAGAATAAATTGAACTATATATGAATCTATGACTTAAATAGTTATTAATGTATTTGAATTGTTTAAACCAAAGTTGGAATTTCGAAATTGAATCTCTTGATCTTTATTTACATATAAAAATTAGGTGGAAGTTGTATATGAATCATATCGGACCCTCTTCACTCACAAAAATGATGAATATTAGCCAAACCAAATTATAAATCCAATGGAACATGTGTGTTTATGTGAGTCATTGTATCTGTTCACAAAAACCAGGCTCTAAGCCTTGACAGGTTCAGTAGTGAGGCCAAATCCAAAAGGGAAAAGAGGGTCGTAGTGTCGGTCTCCGACATTCATAGGGAGCTGATCAACAGTCTTAAACCATGTACGTGAAAGCTTGCCTGTAAAACCATAATCACCAAATAGAACATCAGCAACACCCTG
Source organism: Mallotus japonicus (assembly GCA_949634005.1). Taxonomy (NCBI): domain Eukaryota; kingdom Viridiplantae; phylum Streptophyta; class Magnoliopsida; order Malpighiales; family Euphorbiaceae; genus Mallotus; species Mallotus japonicus. Next base: position 7,073 of record CATIWK010325499.1, on the reverse strand, counting down.
GCCTTCAGTTCCAGGAAGCCATGCAGCAACAAGAGCTTCAATTGTGTTGATGTAAGGTTGGATTACGACAGGACGTCCTGAGACAACTATAACAACACATTTTACAGCTCCACAGACATTCTGGATGGTGCTTGGCCCAGGGTCAGCAATTGTCAGATTCATGCTGTCACCCCGTGTTTCTGCGTACGGGTGTTCTCCCACTACAACAATGGCATAAGAGAACTTGTTGGATTTGACGAAGTCTGCATCAGGATTTTCACTGTACACAACTTCTGTGCTTGAATCAACAGTATTTTTTATGGCTTTAAGTATTGTAGTACCTGTTCGAGATAATAGTCACATAAGGTCTGAAGTTTTTAGATTGATGTGTTGATTAATCTTATCAAATGAACTGAAATTCCAGCACCTGAAGGCATTTCTAGCATACTAAGAGAAGCCAATATAATAGAGGTGAATGGTTGAGATTTTACCACTTGTGAGATTATTGCCATCAAGTCCCTGCCACTCAATTGTCCATCCACCACACTGATAGCCAAGATTGTCCGCATGGCTGCCAGCAACAAGTATTTTCGAAGCTTTCTTGGGAAGAGGTAACAATGGCTTGTCAGCATAGTTACCATTCTTTAGGAGCACAAGTGATTTCCTCACTGCCTCCCTAGCGAGCTCTCTATTCTCCTGTTTTCATCATCAGGTTGGTTAAATTAACTATATTACTATTAACTGACTACCTGATATAGAAAATGAGATCAACATATTACTAACCTGACTACCGAGCTGGTTCACCAGACTTTCATCTGCATATGGGTTCTCAAACAGGCCCATCACGAACTTGACTCGCAAAATTCTCTTAACTGCATCATCAATTCGGCTCATAGGAATAAAGCCACCCTTCACCAGGTTTGTTAGACCATCGATGAATTCTGTGTAGTTGTATGGAACCATGATCTGCAGCATTTCCAGGAAAAAGTATGGTAAGATAGGATCTACATCGAAATAATGGAAACCTGATAAAGGGAAAAGTTTTCAAAATAATGCTCACCATGTCTATTCCAGCACTAATTCCACCTAGGATGGAGAATGTGTAGTTAGCATGGGGTGGAGAGGTGATTCTGTCAATACCCTGCCAGTCTGAGATGACAAAACCCTGAAACAATCCGCAAAAATTTGCACACAAACTCTTAGATTCTTATTTCTGAAGCCGATATCTACAATTCCTGAAAGGAAACTGTTTTTACCCTGAAGCGAAGAGTGTTTTTGAGAAAGCCTGTGACTAAGTCATGGTTCGCGTGCATCTTAACTCCATTCCAGCTAGAGTAAGAGACCATGACAGTTGAGACCCCCTTGATGATGGAGTGATAGTAGCCTGGCATGTGGATGCTAAACAAACCATGCGTGCTGATCACTGTATTATTCTCATTAATCCCTTCTGTTGTTCCTCCATCGCCAACATAGTGCTTGGCACAAGCAACAACTTTTGTTCTGAGCAAGTGTTAGAGCAGGGTGAATTAACAGCTAAATTTGATGAAGTCAACCGTTACAATTGTCAGAAACCTGAGGAAAATGTATGTAATGCATTGAATTGATATGAACCACTTAATGATGCTTGTTTTTATATTGATCCAGTCAAAATTTGATCTATTTACATTTTCTTGAATATTTTGTCATGCCCTTCTATTTATTATTCGATGCACCATGCTTATGATTAGTGGGAACATATAAACCTTGCCATTCATGATTTTCTTCTAGAAAAAATGGAATAAACAAAAAACTGAACAATAACTTGTGCTGTCTCAAAATTTCAAACTCGAGTTTTGTATATGTGAAAAACTGGTGCTGAGAAAGTTTTGTTCTCTTCGTGGAATTCGCCTGACTTGATCCAGATTAGTTGTGTCTTTGTGGCTACCAAATTATGGAGACAGTTAAAAAGAAAAAGAATGAAATGCATCTTCTAATGAAAAGCAAAAAGCTTACTTTCCAGCAACAAATGGAACACCCTTTGGAGATCCAGCAGGGACGTCTCCTTGCAATCCTGGTATTATCTCAGTCATTTCTTGAACAATCTTAGGATCTTCGCTGTAACTTTCGTAGCATCGACCCCATCTTGGATCTCTACAAACCTGTAAATGTAGTACTAAAATGAATCATAATTTCATGGTGATGTGTTGAAGCTGTACTGATTGGACATAAAGTTGTTGGATGGGATAGTTACCGCAATACAAGGCGCAAAAGCATAAGGAATTCCTGTAGCTCTAACTTCAAGTGCAGTGGCAGCTCCAATCCTCTTAACAAGTTCAGGATCCCTGGTTGATGAGAAACATATGAAGCATTGCATCACTTTACATGAAATGATTCTGGCAGGGGATCACATAACATACAGTTTCATAGGAACTTGGCAGAAAGGCATATTTTACTTGCCTGGTAGCTCCAAGCCCAATATTGTGAGGAAAAATTGTTGCCTTGTAGACATTGTTGTGGCCATGAACAGCATCAATCCCATAAATCATTGGAATTCCAAGTCTGGTTGATAATGAACCGTTTTGAATTTCATTCACCATTTTAATCCAAGTTTCTGCAGAAGCCTGTTTAGCTGGAGCACTCCCTCCTCCACTCAACGCACTCCCTGCCAACAAACACAGAAGGGTATTTTTTATCTCTAAAGAAAATTGATGCTCATGAGCTTTGGCTAGTGGTTGTGGAGTCGTGTCCAAGAATATGAATTATCAAGTTCATAACCCAGAACAGAAAAAAAAAAAAAATGATGAATGATATGACTACCAATGAAATAATTCTTCATCACTTCAGTGGATGCGTTACTGCGTTCAATCTGTGTCATTTGGCCGATTTTTTCCGCTAATGTCATCCTGCTCATCAAATCCTTTATTCGAACATTCAAGGGCTGTTTTGGATCTTTATATCTCACATATTCTGCTTCTGCTATGGCTCCCAATAGCAGAATAAGCCCCATCAAGAAGATGGGAATTTTAGCCATATTCATGATTCCTGAAAAGCCTTTTTCTGTCGTAACCACATCAGGAAAAAAAATGCTGAATCAGAATACTTGTTTCATGTTATATATATGTATATATATATATATATAGAAAAAAAACATTCAATTATTAAAAAGAGAGAAAAAGAAAGTTCAAGAAAACTGCATAAATCATGCATATGGTTATGATTGTAATAAATTCCATCAATCTAAAACAGAGCTGCATCATACAAACAAGTGCAGCTGAGTCTAGCCCAGAATGAAACACACACCCATTAACATGCAATGCACAACATCATAACTAGATAAATTGATGATTGTCTTTTCAGTAGAAATTAGAAATATGGTACCATTTTTTACCATTCCTTTTTTTTTTTTTTACAAGAAACAAAAGCAATAAAGAACTTACAGGATCAAGAAAATAAGGGAAATATAAGAATTTTGAGGAAGAAACGACAAGAACACAGTAAGGCAACACCCACCAACAGAGAGGAAGAGAAGGGTTGATTGAAAGGGCGTTGGATAGAGGTGGTATTTATAGAAAGTTTAAATTCTGAAGTCTTTTTTGTTTTTTTTCTTTGTTTATCCATTATCCACACAAATTAATTACCATATTATGCCTATCTATTTATATAAATAGATATGAATATCTATTTATATAAATTGATGACTGTATTATATCATATCTATCTATTTGCTGTCTTTTTGTTTCTTTATACGCTAGAATGGTAAAATGATGTTATGATGATGCAAATTTATATGTATATTTTAGGATAATTGTTTATATCCCTATCAACAATATAAACAGTGTGTTGCTAATAGTGATATGTTATAAAACTATTCGTGAGTTTTGTTAAAAATTATAAAAATAATAAATAAATAAGTTATAAGATATGGATCCTTAAATCATAATGTAATACGACTGATTCACTATTTCCTTTACAATTTTTAAATTTAACCATTTTAATTAATTGTCTAATTAGAATTGATAATTTTGGACTATTATATAATTTTTTTTTTGTATTATTAAGCAAATGGGGTAAAATTGTGAATTTATTTTTTTTTTTGTTGATATTTGGCCATAGACATCCCTAGTAAATGTTTATCTTCTTTTGTATTTTCCTTGTAGATCCATTGTTATATATATATATATATATGAAGAGGGGACACGCAAATTTATAAAAAAGCTTTCATTCTTCATTATAAAAATAGATAATTTAGTAATTTACCAATTGAAATAAAATTAACTAAAATTACAATTTAAATTGTATTTCCTATTTTAATTAGGTTAATTTTTATTTATACAACATAAACTAGCTAATTATTAAATATTAAATTGATTGAAATTAAAATTATAAATCAATTTAAATTGTATTTCCTATTTTGATTATATTTTATTTCTATTTTGTACAATATAAACTAACTAAATAGTATATCCAATTTTAATTTAAATTAAATTACATTTTCTGTTCTAAAGAGATGAACTTTTATTTGAACTAATATAAACTAAATAAATAGTATACCTTAAAAATTTTATTGAAGTCTAATAAAAAAATATAATTACTTTTTATTATTGAAATAATTAATTAAAATCATAATTTAAAAATAGTACAAAGAATTTTTTTTAATAAAGAGAAATTTAGAATTAAAAATTATTAAAAAGCTAAAAATTGATGATTATGGTTAACTTGTGGTCATGGGAATTATTGCCGACTGAAATGCAATGCTTATGAGTTATGAACAATTTGACGTCAATGCTAGCATGTTCCTTTATGTACTTTTATTGTCACTGTCATCAAGGTCATATGACTCATATCGTATGCCTGCTGTTGAATCTAGACAAGCCGGCAGTTATCAACACTCCAATCCAATTTTGTAGTTTGGTGACAATTGGCGATTGCACACAAGCCTTACCCTGCATATGATGAGGTTGATATTAGGCATAGATATCTGGTTTAATCCTTAGATCAAGTGTAGATTCCATCTCAAGTTTCCAAGGTTGAAGAATAAATTGAACTATGAATCTATGACTTGAATGGTTATTAATGTATTTCAATTGTTTAAACCAAAGTTGGAATTTCCAAATTGAATCTCTTGATCCCTTATTTACTCATAAAAATGGGTTGAAGTTGTACATGAATCATAGTGGACCTTCTTCACTCACAAAATGATAAATATTATTAGCCAAACCAAACTTATAAATCCAATGAAACTTGTGTGTTTGTTTTGAGTGAATAAAGGTGTATCTGTTCACACTTCACAAAAAATCGCACTAAGCCTTGACAGGTTCAGTAGTGAGGCCAAATCCAAAAGGGAAAAGAGGGTCGTAGTGTCGGTCTCCGACATTCATAGGGAGCTGATCAGCAGTCTTGAACCATGTACGTGAAAGCTTGCCTGTAAAACCATAGTCACCAAATAGAACATCAGCAACCCCCTGGCCTTCAGTTCCGGGAAGCCATGAAGCGACAAGAGCATCAATTGCGTTGATATATGGTTGGATTACGACAGGACGTCCAGATACAACTATAACAACACATTTTACAGCTCCACAGACATTCTGGATGGTGCTTGGCCCAGGGTTAGCAATTGTCAGGTTCATGCTGTCACCCTGTGTTTCTGCATACGGGTGTTCTCCCACTACAACAATGGCGTAAGAGAACTTGTTGGACTTGACAAAGTCTGCATCAGGATTTTCACTGTAGACAACTTCCGTGCTTGAATCAACAGTATTTTTTATGGCTTTAAGTATTGTAGTACCTGTTCAAGAAAATAGTCACATAAGGTCTGATGTTTGAGAAGCTAATATAATAGAGGTGAATGGTTGAAATTTTTACCACTTGTGAGATTATTGCCATCAAGTCCTTGCCACTCAATTGTCCATCCACCACATTGATAGCCAAGATTGTCTGCATGGCTGCCAGCAACAAGTATTTTCGAAGCTTTCTTGGGAAGAGGTAACAATGGCTTGTCAGCATAGTTACCATTCTTTAGGAGCACAAGTGATTTCCTCACAGCTTCCTTAGCGAGATCTCTATGCTCCTGTTTTCATCATCAGTTGGTTACATTACTGTCAACTGACTACCTGCTATATAAAATGAGATCAACATATTACTAACCTGACTTCCAAGCTGGTTCACCAGACTCTCATCTGCATATGGGTTCTCAAACATGCCCATTACGAACTTAACTCGCAAAATTCTCTTTACAGCATCATCAATTCGGCTCATAGGAATAAAGCCACTCTTCACCAGCTTTGTCAGGCCATCAATGAATTCTGTGTAGTTGTGTGGAACCATGATCTGCAGCATTTCCAGAAAAAAGGTATTGTAAGATAGGATCTACTATCTACACTGAAATAATGGAAACCTGATGAAGGGAAAGTTTTCAGAATAATGCTCACCATGTCGATTCCAGCACTAATTCCTGCTAGGATGGAGAATGTATAGTTAGCATGGGGTGGAGTGGTGATCCTGTCAATACCCTCCCAATCTGAGATGACAAATCCCTGAAACAATCCACAAAAATTTTTACACAAACTCTTAGATTCTTATTTCTGAAGCCGATATCTACAATTCTTGAAAGGAAACTGTTTTTACCCTGAAGCGAAGAGTGTTCTTGAGAAAGCCTGTGACTAAGTCACGGTTCGCGTGCATCTTAACTCCATTCCAGCTAGAGTAGGAGACCATGATAGTTGAGACCCCCTTGATGATTGAGTTATAATAGCCTGGCATGTGGATGCTAAGCAAACCATGTCTGCTGATCACTGTATTGTTCTCATTAATCCCTTCTGTTGTTCCTCCATCACCAACATAGTGCTTGGCACAAGCAGCAACTTTTGTTCTGTTAAAAGCAAGTGTTAGAGCAGGGTGAATTAACAGCTAAATTTGATGAAGTCAACCATTACATAGTGCTTGTTTTTATATTTGATCAAGTCAAAACTTGATTTATTTCAAATAGAAGTAGGTCTGTGGGTCTGTTTACATTTTTTTCTTAATATTTTTTCATTCCCTTCCACTTATCATTTAGTGCTCCATACCTACAATTAGTGGGAACACATAAACCTTGCTACTAATTCTTCAAACCTAAC
>CATIWK010325428.1:0-24207 GCA_949634005.1 Mallotus japonicus | reverse complement strand
TTCAAGCAACGAATCTGAAGTGCTAAGGTCAATTCAAGTTGGTCTACTGTGTGTGCAAAGAAGTGCAGAGGATAGGCCAAGCATGTCAAGCGTGGTTCTTATGTTGGGTAGTGAAGGTGAATTGCCTGAGCCAAAACAACCAGGATTCTTTACTGAAGGAGAGATAATTGAGGCTAATTCTTCATCATCACGTAGCCAAAAACCATGTTCAGCTAATGGTCTCAGTATTTCATTACTGGAGACACGTTAATAGCATTTCATTATTGAATTGTTCAAGTAATTATTAATTATTAATTTAAAGTAAAAAAAATTGTGTTATAAGCTTTTATATCTTTTTTTTTTTTTGGAACGGAGATTTCATAGAATCAGGAAACCTGAAAACACCCTCTCAGAGGGGAATACAATAAACTCCACCAGGAGAAGAACCATGAGCAGAGGGGGAACAAAATAAAATGGATGAATAAAGACATCCATGTGAGAGAATACACAGATTACTACTATTGTTAATGTGTCAAATATTTAAAGTAAACTAGTCGCCAATTAGCGCAATGTGCGGACTATAAAATAAATAAGTAAATAATTTAAATAGAATGTATATCTAAATAAATTAAAAATAAGATATATCATATTAATTTTATTTTCTTTAATTTAAGTTATCTTAATTTTTTAATTATAATAAGATTAGTTTTTAAAATTATTATATTAGTATTAGAGTATATATAATAGTGTTTTTGTTGAAAAATAATACTAAATAATTATTATAATTTTTTAAAAATAAAATTTTTAATGGTTTGAAAAAAAATATTTGAGTGATTTAGGATAGAAAAATACGTAATATATAAATAGTTTTAGAATTTAAGTAGTATATATATATATATAGAATAATGTTTTAGTTAAAAAATAATATTCAATAAATAAAGTAAATATTTTATTTTTAATAAAATTAAATCATCCATCAAAACAAGTTAAATTAAATCAAATTTTCATTAGAAAGTGTGCTTTACACTCTCAATATATGATGAATTAAACTCAAATAACTAAGTTTTGTAACCATGGTTTCAAATAACAGTAGCGGTTGCAATCGCGATTACGGTCACATATAACGATAAAAGACCTGTCATGAAATTAACGTAATGGTAACTGTCTATCGAAGTGAAAATTGTTTTAAAAAAATTTCAAATGTTTGAAATAAATAGAATTTGAAGGTGCACATTTGAATATAAGTATAAAATTATCTAATTATAACTACAATAAAAAAAAAAAAATATATATATATATATATATATATATATATTCTATGGACTCATATAATCATCATGTATTACAATACTATAAATATATTAATTAATCTATTTTTTCATATAATAAACATATACACTAATATAAGTTCATAATATATTACCAAATAAGAAAAAGAGTACTCTAAAAATTCCACATTTATACTATTATTAATAGCCTAGTGCTAGAAAGAATTCCTATAGGATCTAAATTGAAATACACTCTCATCTTCATGATTTTTTTTTATAATTTAAATAAAAACAATAAAAAATTAGTCAAATAAATTATAATTGAAAATTTAACCATATTTAATTGTCTTTTTTTATATTTTAAATAAAAATATTAAAATTTTAGTCAAATAAAATAATGAAAATTTTGATCATATTTATTTATCTTTTTTTGACAATTTAATTAAAAATATGAAAAAATTAATTAAATAAAAAATAATTGCAATTGTAACATTACTTCACTGTGGGTATTGGTTAATAACTACCTTTATGTCGTAAAGGCTGTTATTTGTTAATTTTTTTACTATTATTTATCAACAATTTCAATCACAGTGCTTTAGAAGATCTATAAATAACAGCCCTTATGTAATGTAAAGGTGGTTATTTAAAACCCTGATGTTGATTTAATAAAAAAGGTCAAAAAAAAGGTAAAAAAAAAAAAATTACAGAATTAGACTGGTTTTTTTGATTGATTTACAAAGGAATGTCATATTTTTTTTTAAATAATTACACGATTACTCTTTTTTTAAGAGTGCCCTATTTTTTTTTTTTTACCCTTTTTTATTCGACTTAATTTTAATTGTGGACTTCCTTTTTTTTTCCTTTCTGTTTTTTTATTTTCACTTTTTCTTTAATTTTTTTTATTATTTTCTCATTAATTTTTATTTTCCCTCCTATTTTCATTTCCCCTTTTTCTTTTTTTATTTTATTTTCTCCTTTTTTTTTCATTTTCCATCATTTTTATTTTTTCTTTGTTTATTTTTATTTTCTCCTTATTTTTTCCTCCTTCCCTCTTTTTCTAATTTTATTTTTTTCCTCCTTCCCTTCTTTTTTCATTCCCTTTTTGCATGATGATATTTATAATACTTGACAAGTGCTTCATTATTTTTTTTTATGAAAAGTAATGCGAGACCCATTAATGCAAAAAAAGTACATGTTGTTTTTGTTGTTATTATTATTATTAAATTTAAAATTTATTAAAAAATCGAATAACTAAAAAAATACACATGACTTAGTTTTGAAAAAAAAAATACAATTAACATATTCAAATTATAAAACTGAAAATAGCTTTTAACAAATAATTAAAATTTTGAAGAGACAGTTAAGGAAGAAGAGAATAGAAGACCTATATATATATATATATATATATATATATATTTGTGTTTAGCTTTTTTTGAATTCTTTCTTTAATTTGATCTTTAGACAAAAAGAAAAGAGCAGAAGCTAATAATGGAGGTATTTATATTTATATTTATTTATTTTTAATATACGAGTAATACTTTTATTTATTTTTGTTTTAATTAATTGAATACAATTATTTTTATTTATTAATTAAATACATGTTGAAGGCCAACTATTTCTTTGATAATTTTTGTAACAATATACACTTACTCAAATTATCAGATTTTTTTAAAAATATTTTGAAGTGTATAAGAAACAAAAAATATACAAGTATACTATTTTTAATATACGAATAATACATGAAAACTATATTATTCATATAATATACGAATGAGAAGACCACTAAGGATGCATTATTTGAGACCAATTTCCAACACTGTGACATCATACTCCTCATCCATGATTAAATTTTGTTTCAGAGTCTGGTTAATAATTAGATTAGTATATTTTTAATAAACAAAGAATATACTATTGAATACACGCTCAAGGCCAACTATTTTTTGATAATTTTTCTAACAATATATGCTTACTCAAATTATCGTATTTTTTAATATTTTGAAGTGTATAAGAAACAAAAAAAAATAAAAATAAAAATAAACAAATAATATATTTATTGTATACTATTTTTAATATACAAATAATATACTCATAGTATATTTATCGTATAATATATGAATAATATACGAATAGTATATTATTCATATAATATATGAATAATATACTAATAGTATGTTTATTGTATACTATAATATTGTTGATGGTTATGTATTTTTAATTTTTATATATATTTTTATTGTCTATAGTTATGAATTTTGGTGTTGGATATAGAAAGGATATCTTGTTTTCAAGACATACAGTTTGTAAAGATTAATTATTTAGGAAGGTTTTTTTTATTATGTTGTTGAATTTTTTCATATTCGTATAAAAACCAAAAATAAATCAAAAGTATTTGAAATTGAATATATACATTATATATTGTATTTAAGAAAGACAATTTTCAGAAATTTTGTATATATTTAAGAAATTTTGTATCAAAGTAGAAGATATGGTTTATTATATGTAAAATAAAATAAAAATATACGAAAAATAAACCAAAAATAAATGAAAGATATTTAATGTGATTAAACCAAAAATATTTGAAACCAATAGTTGGACAGTGATTGCATACATATTAATTTTAATCAACATATAATTGTATTCTAAATTATTTTAATCAACCTAAAAATTCAAATTATTAGATTATAAATTCAAATGTTATATAAAATCTCAACTTTTATACCTTTAATTTATACATGACTTTAGTTGGGTACATTACAATACATTTCAGGTGCAATTCTCATGGCTAGAATCACATAGACCATAGTTACATAGTATTCCTGACCAATACAGCAAACTATATTTACAAATGCAAGTTCATAGTTTTAAGTATCACATTAAAACAAATCTAAGAAACTATTAAGAGTATTGAAGTATGTTCTCTGACTGTCATTTGGCTTCATCTCTTGCCAATAAGAAATCCAAGATGATGTAAGGTTATAGTAGAATCAAGAAATAACAACAAAGAACAATACACAAGAAAGGAAAAAAACCACTATAACTAAAACTTACAGTAGAGATACAATCCATTAAACAAGTCCCAAACAAATGATGCAAAATCATGAAGAAATTGAAGGAACAAAGATAGAATAAAAACCCACTGCTACTAACTCGATCACTTATAGGAATCTTGCACTTCTTGAATTCACGAAGCAAATTAGTTTCTTTAAACAGCAAGCAATATTTTTGTCTTTTCCTGGTTTAAAAGTTGGCTTACTACCATCCAACATATTGTAATACTAGCTTGATTAATTTGAGCTTGTCTTCACCATCAACAAAATCGTGATTGCTAATGATCTGCATGATATTGGCAAAAAATTTTCCTTGACTGCCTTCAAACATCCAAGATGCTAAAAAAGTTGCAATTTAAAGATCTATTTATTTAACTTTCGACGATCAATAATTTTATCGGTTACCAAAATTTGTCTCAAATCCATTTAACTGAGACATAGACAGACCACACTGACTCAAGTAGCATCCAAAAATGCATAATAATCGGATGTCAACCCATGTTTCATAGCACAGAATGATAGAAAATCAATGTTATCAACTAAGAACAATAAAATAAAATAAAAAAAAAGAGTTAATACTTGGTTTGAACTTGAGGTTCTTTTGTAATGTCATCTGATGAAATATTTACACCAACTTTATTATAATTAAATGAATTAAAAAGAAGATACAAAAAAAAAATATTTGTTCACTAGAAGGGACTAGAAACCCATTTTTTTAAAGCTTGAAAATTTTGGAATTTTATGAGAAATTAGAAATCCATGGACTTTATGAGAAGGTACTGGAGACAGTGATAACATGCTCCTTCTAGCTTTCCACCCATGGAAAGAGAATATAGATGTAAATTCTAGGTATTTTAAGTGATATTTGCTGGTTCTCTGTTCTGGAGTAAGCCTGCAAGAGAAGAAAATCGGTGAGAAGATTCGCCAGATGGGGTCCCAGCGAACCAACTCCGACAGTCAAGTTAGAGAGGCTAACTAGAGAGAGGAGGATTAGCTAATGGATATTAGGTTTCTTACTTTGTTGTCTGCCTTGCCTACTCCTTATATGCTCATTCTCTGTTGTGAAGGGGAGCTTAGTTGGCATTGTACTTCTTTACGTGACTGTTCTTTTTCCTTTGTTATAGGGACGGGCATTGCACTTGGTCAGGCGTGGCTTGATCAGAGGTTTTATTGATGTTACTATTCCATTGCAGGTTTAGGCACATTGGTTAAGCGTGGCTTCTGTTGCTCACCTCATTTGTTTGTACAACTTGTCTGTTATTTATGCGTAAGTGGCCAAGCTTAGGGAAGAAGGTGTTTCTCCTTGGACTTTCTGGTGATGGTCTTCCTGGCTTAGTAACACGGCCTATGGAGGTGTTTTTAGACTCTTACCTTTTAGGCCTGAGGTGGGATTTATTGGGTTTGTAATGGGCTCGGGTATCAGGGTTCCCCCCCAAAAAGAGCTAACATTTATGTTGGTGTGCATCGTGGCAGGAAGCGGTTAGGTCGTCTAGCACTCATTGCGTCACCATGTCTCTTTATTTCTACAGTTGCTAGCGCATTTTGCACTGGTCATCATGTCCCTTCATCTAACGATGCCGCCTCTTTTTTGAATTTTAAACTGTTAGGGAGAGAGTAATAAATTGAAGGTAGTTTCTTGTTTTTCCAAGTGCTTTGCCTCTTCATTTTCTTTTTGCCACTCTCTTTCTCTCTTTGCTTTCTCTTATTTTCTCCTTCTATTTTACTTATGCATGTTCAAAACTTCTCTAATACTACTATGGCTTTTGAAGGTAAGTATTCTCGTATATTTTTCTCTTATGTTCTTATTTTTCTTATTTTGCATTTTTGTTGCCCGGAGTGTGTATGTTGTAGTGGGTTTGGGTATTTTCTTGGGGTTATTGGTCATGATGTTTTATTTTGCATTATTGTACATTGGTGATGTCTGTTTTTGGTATAGATACATTATCTATGAGTGTTAGTAGTGTTGAGGGTGGCTTACCGACTACTGGGTTCCCAGGAAGTGAATCGGTGGGTATTTCAAACAGTGATGGCGATTTCGATGATTCGAGGGTCTTTTGTGGTCCAGAAGTCTCCTCTCGCCTTCGGCACTGCACTCCCACCATTACCCTATCTGAGAAAAACATCTTGGTGAAGTTAAGGCTGAGAGTGTTGATCCTGACGCTTCGTCTGTGGCCACAGTGTCCTCTTATTTGACCTCGACCGGTCTTACTGAAATAAAGGGGAAGTACGGTATTCCTTCTGAGTATAAGCTCTCTGTTCCTTGGGGTTTGAGGAGTAACTCGGAGATAGGTCACAACCAAATTGTCATTACGAAGATTCTTTGCGGTCCAGGCTTCGATTCCCTTTGGATCCCTTCGTCTTGGTTTTCTTGTGGATGTATGGGATCCCTCCTAGCCAACTTACTCCTAATAGGTAGATGTTGGTGATTAGTTTTCTGCTCTCTTGCTGCATGGCTGGGGTAGAGCCAGATTTGCATATGTTTTAGTATCTTTTTATGTTTAGCAAAAAGAAAGAGTTTTGGCATCTCGCTGGGTGTCCCAATAGAGCATTTTTTGAGGGTTTTCCCAAACTTAGAAAGACTTTGATGAAGAATTTTTTTTATCATGATGAATGCCTCTGGGTGGGAGGATGTTCCTCGGCATTGGGTGGACGATGCATTAAAGGGAAATAACAGGATCAAACTTTTTGAGGAAGAGGATAATATCCTTTCAGCCCTTATGGCCAAGGCAAAAGGGTATTATTTTAGTTATGTTAAATTGATTGAAAGCCTGAAGGGTCCGTTGCTTAGGAATTGCTGCTGATTATTGCTTATTTTGTGTATATATAATAAGTGATAGCGATATTTTATCTGTTTGTAGGGAAGAGTTTGAAGGATTTACTAAGGGCTCGATCAGGGAAAGGCACAACTCCCCTTCCTAAAAGTGCTCCTTCTACTTCGATTAAGGATCCCACTATGGTTCCTATTGATGTTGCTACTCCCAAGGAGGGGAAATTCCCTACTAGTGCCGATTCCCCTACTTGGTCCGAATCCCCTACTTGGTCCGAATCCCCTATGCCTCTTTCATCAAATCATCCTTGCCTCGAGGTGGTTCCTTCCCTCACTTTAAGGTCAAAGGATCCAGATCATAGGAAATAAGGGAACTCCATGCACGTTTAGCAAAGAAACATCAGAAGTATGGCCCGGTGTCTATCCGTTGTTAGAGTTGACTTAACTAAGGCTTGCTTGCTCCCTATGGATCAAGATCTTCGTAATGATATTGCCAATAATCTGTATCTTAGGCGATTTGCCCGTACTCTACTTTCTAAATATGGCTTTAACTGTGCCATCTTTTGTTCGCCTTTAATGTGGTTTTCCTTTATGTGTTTTGCTTGGTTTCTTGGCAATAACTTGAACTTTCATTGATGGTGGATGATAAGTTTATTGCCCTACACAAGGACATAACCACTTGGCGATCTGGGGCTGTTGGAGCCATCCTAGAACTGGTTCACCTTCAGGAGAATCATGTCTAAGAGCTTTCGAATACAATGAAGGAGGACTAAGAGACGATTGTGGCTCTTAAAGAGCAATTGCAGGCAGAACGAACTAAGAGGGAAGAGCTTGCTCAAGAGAAAGACATGTTGCAGTGCACATTTGAAGAATCGACTGCGACAAACCATAAGATGATCACTTATTTGAATATCCAGATTCAGATCATGGTTAATAAGTCTTTGACCTTGTATGAGGAGGCTAAGGCTTAGTTTAGGAAAGAGCTCAAGGCTCGCCATCCTGACCTTTATCTTTCCTGGATGACTTACAGCCATGAGTCCTTTATTCTTCATTTGATGTAATGTTTTTTTGGATATTATAAAAAGCTATCTTTGCACCTATCTTTGGCTCTCTTGTATGTTGGGAGTCAAAGCGGGTTTGCTTTGTGTTGACGATTTTTGTTAAAGTTGTTATAATTGTCTCTCTGTTTGTGATTTTTATAAAGTATATGTTTGGATTGTATTTTCCTTGGATTATGGTGTTTTGCAGCTAATCTCCCTATGTTTACGTTTTTCTTTTTGTGATATTCCTTTTGACATTATGCTGGTGATTTTCCAGGAAATGCAATAGCTGCTCCCTAGGGTTTATTATATTCAAAGGATTCTGATTGGTTTTGTTGGGATTGAATCATATTTTTGGGAATTTTTCTAGGTTTCTCTGGGTGCTACCGGCTTATTTAGACATTAGGGGTGTATTGCACTAAAGATTTACTTAAGACATTAGGGATTCCCTTGGGCGGCTTATCGTGTTGGGGGTTTGTCTAGTGGAGTTATTCTTTTGGGCAATTTGCTGCATTGGGGATATACTTAGATATTTAGAGATTCCACTAGGTTATTCGTCATGCCAAAGATTCGTTTAAGATTAAAAGGTTCTTCTTGGCGATTCATCACGCTAGGTACTTGTATAAATTTAGGGAAGCTCCTCTGGGCAATTCATCGTGCTAGGGACTTGTACAAACTTAGAGAAGCTCATCTGGGTGATTCGTCACGCCAGGGACTTATATAAACTTAGGGAAGTTCCTCTAGGTGATTCATCACGCCAGGGACTTGTATAAGCTTAGGAAAATTCCCTTGGGTGATTCATCGCACCAGGGACTTATCCAAAATTTATGAATAATTTTAGATTACTCATAATGAAGGAAAAATGGCTTAGGGCATTATATTAATTGTTGCCTTGAAACATAAGGTGACAAAAATGTGGTAGCTTGCCTACAAGGGGGCATAAGCTTTTCAACATCTGTTTGGTGCATTACAATCATTTCAAGCATCTTGTCTTCTACTAGTACCACTCATTTCCGTCCCATAGACGAGTTTAAAGGGGGTTTCACCAGAGCTGTCCCTAGGGGTCGTCCTATAAGACCATAACACGCTGTATAATTCTTCAGCCCATTCTCCTTTTGCTTGGTCCAGTCTTTTTTTGATTGCTTGGATTAAGGTGCGGTTCATTTTCTGTCATTCCGTTGGTTTGAGGGTGTGCTACCGATGAGAACCGTAGCTCTATATGTAGGCCCTGATAAAATTTCTTAAATTCCTTGTAGTCAAACTACTTCCTATTATCTGTGACTAGTCTCTTGAGGATTATGTACCTGCATATAACTTCTCTCCAAAAGAAGTTAGTAATTTTCTTTTGTGTGATAGACACTATTGGTTTAGCTTTCTTCACCAAAACTACATTAGATAGCCAGTCAGGATAATATAATTCCCTGATGAAGCCCACTCTCAGGAGCTTGTCGATTTCCTCTGATATGATTTTCTGCCTCTATGGTGCATGCCTTCTCTTTTTATGCTTTATTAGCTTTATGAAAAAATCCACATTCAGCATATGCATCATCACTTTTAGGCTGAGCCCTTGGATATCATTGGGAGACCATGTGAAAGAGTTCTCTTTCTATTTTAGCACCCACATGACATCTTGGAGCACTGATTCTTCTATCTCAACTCCCAGCTTCACGTTTATGCATTCAGATATGGCCCATTTAGCTATTTCTCCTACTAGTTCCAGTTTGTTCTCCTGAGTTCTCTCTGATTCTAATGTTTCCATGGGTAGGGATTTTGTTGTGGCTTTTTAATGATACCATGCAAGATTTTCTGAAGGCTTTTGGTTTTCTCTGATTTATAATTCTCCATGTTTTGTTAGAATTTTCATCACGAGGTACCTAATGCAAGTACTAGCACACATGTCATAAAGGAAAGGCCTACCTAATATTGCATTATAGGCAAATGGAATGTCAGCCACCATGTAAACTATACGAAATTCCTCATAATGCCCATCTTTACCAAGTTGTAACATAAACACGGAAGACCTTTGAATGTGGACAGAGGTTCCCCCTAATCCCACTAAGGGGTTGGATACTCTTCTGAGATCGGTGACTGATTTGGCTAGGGCCTTGAACACACTGAAAGTCATCAGATTTATGGCACTTCCATCGTCTGCCAGTACTCTTCTCAGAAGAGTGTTGCCAATCCTCTAATCTATCACCAAAGCATCTTCATATAGTCTGTCTAACCATTCACCATCCTTTGCTGAAAACATGACATGTTTCTGTTGGCCAATAATTGCTAAGTATACTCCTCTAGCCCATTTTTTTCTTTTTGTAGGGGGCTCCTTCTTGATGTGAACCTCCCAGAATTATGTTTATGATCGCCTTGTGTTCTTCCTTGGGTCTCCTATCTTTCTTCTCTCTCCCTTTTTCTTCTTTTACTCTCCCAATGGGGAAAAAGCCGTCCCTCATGGGTTCTCCTACAAATCTCTAGAGGTGTCATATTCCTATGAGCCTCTAGATTTCATCCTTCAGCTGAAAACACTCCTCCGTATCATAGCCCACTCCTCTATAAAACTTGTAGTATTTGTCTCGATTCTTGGGGGATCAGAAGTCCATCCTTCATAGCTAGTTCATCTACTCCTTAGTTTGTTTGATCGACATCAATATCCCTCTTTTGGAAGTATTAAGGAGTTATGCTTATTATGTCTATAAGCTCTCTTGTCTTTTGCTTCTCCCTTCATTTGTCTATAGTTAGGCTCTTTCCTCTCCTCTTCCCTTGATTCACCATCCCCCCACATCTGCCATCATGGATAGGGATAATGGGTTTCTATCTATTAGCTTGGTTTCTATCGGCTATTATTACTTCCTCTAGTCTAATAATGCTGAGAAGCCCTGGCCATTAACTCAGAGAACATTGTTAGAGGGAGTAATGTTAGTGAGTTATAGAGCGGTTTATAGGTGGTTCCTGCCGCCAGGGCCTTAATGGCTATCAAGATGTCCAAATCATCAACCTGGACACCCTCTTTATTGAATCTTTTAACGAAATCCCTCAGCGACTCCATTTCCTTTTGGAACAACTTTTACAAATTCAAATGGCTATACAAGTCACAAAGCGAGCTGTAAATAGCTGGGACAATTGGGCAAAGCTAGAAATAGAACCACTTTCCAATCCTTAGTACCATTCCTGGGTAACTCCCTTCAGTATTGTAGGGAAAACCTTATAAAGGACGGAGTCCCTGGTGGATTGCAAGTGAATGGTCATCCTATAAGTGTTCACATGGCTGACGAGGTTCATTGACTCGTCATATGAGCATAAAGGAGGCATCTTAAACTTATCCGGTAAAGGGCTATTCAAGATCATATCGGAGGGGGGAGGTGCCCCTGAAATTGAAACCTTTTCCTTCGCCTTCTGGTTTCATCCCCCTAATCACTTATTGGATTGTTTGCATCAGCTGTGTTGGGTCCATGTATGTTCCCGCTTGTCAAGTGAATCCCGTGGATTCTTCATCGCCTATAGGCACCCTCTCATTTGCCTTGTTTTTGGATCCTCCTCGAGCATGGTTCCAAGGGTATCTTTCCTCACTGGGTCTATAGTTCTCCCACAAGCTTTTGGTAGAGTTTTTTGAGGTTTGTCTTCTGCTCTTCCACTGCTCTCAGTGCAGGCTTCGTTCTAGGCTTTCGTGGCATCCTTGAGATCTCATACTACCACAGTAAGTTCCTGGAGCACTATCATGATTGAGACATCAGCGGGTGGAGCCACAGGACTAGGTTTTTGGTTTAGTGGAGTAGAATGTGAGGGATTAGGTTGGGGTAATGTTGTTGCATTTACTGGTAAGGGTAAGTTGGCATCAAGGAGGGCAGAGAAGTTGGTGCTAAAGGGTGTTTTGATGGCTTTTGGTTCAATGAGGGTGGGTTGAGGTGTTTATTGGCTAGATTGTCCTCTATCTTTCTCTGGTGGCGATATCATAGTTCCACACTGGCCGCACCACTAATATTTGTCGATTTTCTGTTCTGGAGTAAGCTTGTAAAAGAAGAAAATTGGTGAGAAGATTCACTGGACAGGGTCCCAGAAAACCGACTCTGACGGTCAAGTTAGAGAGGCTAACCAAAGAGAGAGGAGGATTAGCTT
Organism: Mallotus japonicus; assembly: GCA_949634005.1. Taxonomy (NCBI): domain Eukaryota; kingdom Viridiplantae; phylum Streptophyta; class Magnoliopsida; order Malpighiales; family Euphorbiaceae; genus Mallotus; species Mallotus japonicus. Next base: position 11,996 of record CATIWK010325428.1, on the reverse strand, counting down.
AAGGAGAAAAGGTCTCTTACCTTGTTGTCTACCTTACCTATTCCTTATATGCTCATTCTCTATTGTGAAGGGGAACCTAGTTGGCATTGTACTTCTTTATATGGTTGTGCTTTTTCCTCTGTCACAGGGACGGGCATTGCCATTGGTCAGGCGTGGCTTGCTCAAAGGTTTTATTGGCATTACTGTTTCATTGTAGGTTCAGGCGCATTGGTTGGGTGTGGCATCTATTGCTTACCTCACTAGTTTGTACAACCTATCTGTTATTCATGGGTAGGTGGCCATGTCACGACCCAAACTCGGGAGTCATGACCAGCGCTAGGGAACGGGAATTCACACTAATCCGGAACCCGTAGCAAGCCTAAACCACAATTATCACATTAAACATACACAAATTTACCAAAAAATTAAAATTTTTAATAACACAAGGAATCTTCATAGATAATATCTCAATAAAATATTTACAACATACAGGTACACAATCTCAATCAATATAATTAAAACGTACTATAGCAAGTACATACTACTACTGCAGCTTCTAAGAAATACAAGAAAATAATAGTTTAAAATTTACATAAATCGGCCGGTGAAGAAAGGGTCTTGCGAAGAGTACTATGAGGGGTCTGATGAGAAGGATCCTGAAAAAATATTTTAGGTGGGGGGTCAGACCTCATTGAGTGAATTATTATTATATATATACATGCATCCTAAGGCACAAACATTCAAGCATTAATATAATAATATTTATATATTATATTTATTTATTTATAAATACATTTCATACAGATGCTCGAAATTACATTTCCTGTCAAACAAATAAATGCAGAAAGGTTTAGGGGGAGGATCGGAGAAGAACCCTAATAATATCCGTAACCTCAATCATTGTATCTCACTAGCCAACAGACTTTTCTTAAATTCCAAAATATATCTCTTATCCAACTTGACAGTGGACCGGCCTCGAGACCCCTGGTCAATCAAGCCACAACAATCTCACTGTCGGCATCACTGGCCCCGAGACCCCCGGTCAATCAAGCTTCCGCAGCCACACCACTCTCAACCACAAATTTCAATAATAATTTTTCTATATCACAAATCATATAGTCTCACATCAATAAAACTTTATAGCCTAGCATCTAGCGTATTGTTACGCAACAATCCTAGTGTAGCCCATTAGGTAGCACGTTCTACAGCTATCCTCCAAAACATTTATATTATAAATAAAATAATAAAAATTCATATTAAAAATATGGCAGCATCCATTTATCACAATTTATATACACATTTGTATATATAAAAAAACATATATATATTTGATAACAATAATAAATAACATTTAATGCAATAAAAGCATAATAAATAATAAAATTCATATTTATTCGAAATATGGATGCCAATGACATATTCTACATGCAATGCATACATATAATAATAACTCACAGGTGGAATGCGTTCCTCTATTCTGATTTGACTGGCCCGGTCCGGAAGGCCTAGCTCTCGATGCAGCTATAGGGAAAATAATAAAATAATTAGGAAAAAATCCTAATCTTATACATTCTAGATTTCTAGAGAAAACTCGATCTAAGACATAACTCTAAAAACTCAAAACTTAACCCAGACTCGATATCACGTTTTACGAGAAATCTACCGAAAATTTGGCAGAGTCTCCTTTGTAAAACGGATATCTCTCTACTAAAAGTAGAGTCGTTCCTGTACAAAAACACACTTCAAAATTCCAAAAGCTTAACATCTCGGGTTGGGCCCCCAAACTACAATTCACGCCTACCCAAGAACCAACATCACAATATATATATATATATATATATAATAATAATAATAATAATAATAATAATAATAATTTCTCAAATAGCCAAAATATCTCATAAAAATATTAAAAAAATTTATTTTCCAAATAAATAATAAAATTCTAGTTTTTAAATAATATTTTGCTAATAAAATTTCATTTTACAATTAAATTAGCATAAATTGTAAATAATTATTAAAATTACTTATTAATATCATAAAAATAATAAAATATTCATTTAGGCTCAAAAAATAAATAAATTTATTTTTCATATATTTTTTTTCCAAAATTACCACTTATTAATTAAAATCGAGAATTAATTATAAAAATTATTTTTCATACCTTTATTAATAAAAAATAGTCTAAAACCGAACAATTAATAACAATTTCAATTAAAATCAAATAATTTGCTAAATTCCAACAATTTTCCAAAAATACATATTTAGACATAAACTACAAAAATTCATAATTAAAATTCTTTAAGGAATTTCACAAAACTTTCTTCACGAAGTTTAATCTATATAATATATATAATTTATTAAAAATATAAAAATTTTCCGACCCGGGAGTGTCCGGAACACTACCGTGAATAGTATCCGACGCCCGGAAAATTCAAAAAAATAATTAAAAATCACCATTAGCAAAATCACAAACTCTAGATCAACTAATTCCAAAGCAACTATATCTAATAAAATCAAATTAAAGTTTAATTTCACAATATAAATAAATACCCAAAATTCGAATTACTCAAAATCGAGTATGTTACCAGAGTTGTTCAGATGAATCGAGTTGGGGGAAACGAAGCCCGGAGGATGAGCTTCCGTTTGAGACCGACGTTAGCTCCTGTCGATGCCGGAAACGTCTCCGGTGGCTCAAGGACAAACCGGCACCGTGAGAGAGAGGGAGAGGAAGAAGAGGAGAGGAGGAAGAAGATGAAGCTCGCCGGACTGCTGGGGAGGAGGAGACGATGTCGACGACGCCGAGATGGTGACCGGCGGTGGTGGGATGGCTGGACAGTGGGTGGTGGCGGTGGTTGGACCAAAGGAAGAAGAAAAGAAGAAAGGGGGGAGAAAGAATAGCTGCTGCACGTTTTGACCAAAATTAATTAATTTTTCTTTTTTTTTTCATCAAAAGTACAAAAGGACAAAATTTTAATTTAAAACTAAAATATCTACTTCCCAAATATTCTCACCCACAAAATATATATCTATATATATATATATATATATATATATATATTTACACACACTCTTAACAATATTAAAATGTATTAAAATACACTAAGTCAAAAATTTTGCATAAGTAATAATATTAATAATATTAAAATAATATTCGACATAAAATTTTTCAAATTTAATTTCACTAATAATTAAATATCATAAATTAATAAAATAATTATTAACACTGCAAATCCTAGAAATTTAAATTTTATAATTTATAAAAATTCAGGTTATAACAGGCCGGGCTTGGGGAAGAAGGTCTTTCTCTCCTTGGGCATTCTAGTGATGGTCCTCATGGCTTAGTGACACGGTCTGTGGAGGTGTTTCATGGGCTCTTGCCTTTTGGGCTTGAGGTGGGATTTATTGGGTTTGTAATAGGCTCGGATATCGTTAACTATAGCAAAGGAATAGTACTAGAACTTGAGGTGGCGTAGCAGCTGAAGAAAGAAAGAATAGGGCGCACATGTAATTATTTTTAAAAATAAGAGTAGGCGTGTAATTATTTTTAAAAATGGGTTTGGTGTTATGAGCTTCTATGTTTTTGGATATTTTTCGTAAAGAATCCAAAGAAAAACAAACTATTTTTGGTGCAACGAATTGTACAAATTGTGGGCCTAACCCTGCAGCCATATAACTTGCAAATATTTTTCTAACAGTAAAAACAAATGCGACTCACCATTATTAGCTAGGCTAATCCATGCATACCCTTTTGGCAGCCAATTTCTGTGGATAAAATTATGATTGTTTGGTAGGTAGATTGAGATTCAAGTGATTGAAGAAGAAAAGTAAAAGTAAAAGTAGATGTTTGAATTAGAAATATTGTATATGAAGTGAAGGCCACATTAGAGTGTTTTGTGGTTCAAATGAATTTTATAAAATTTTATGGAAGTTATTTGCAAATCTAAGTGAATGTATTTGATTTAAATGAAAATTTTGTAAAAATTCATTTGTAATTTTAACTTTTTTTCGTGGAATTGTTTAACACTAAATTCATTTTTATTGATAAAATGTGTTTGGTTGGAATTCATTTGCAAATGAATTCTACCTAACCTCTTGTTTGGTTCAATTCCACCAAGAAATTTATTTCATTTCCAAATGAATTCCAAATAAAATTCATTTCCAAATGAATTTCAAATTCCTTTAAACCAAATATACTTCATTACTAAAAATTGGTTTAGTTTCAAATAATTCCACAAAATTAAAAAGTTGGAATTCAAAATGAATTTTACAAAATTTTTATTTAAACCGAACAAACTTACTTGGATTTACAAATGAACTACTCGTGAATCCGTTCTTTGTGCAGACTGCAAGTAATATATATATTTTAAAATAAATAATTAAATAATTATAAGAAAATAAAAACTACAAATTAGTCAAATATAAAAGTTAGAACTTATTATTTCTTATTAAGATTACATATTATTTTTAATATGCATACTAGTAATAATTATTGAATAAATAAAATAAAATAAATATAGAAAATAGGTGAAAAATTACATATTTTTATTTTTAGGTTAAAAAAAGATAAGTAAATTTATTTTAATATAATAGAATGTTTCAATTAAAATAAAAGCCATTATTTTTTATGAAAATTAAGAATAATGTTTTAAATTTAATTAAATTAGAGTATTTTGTATTAAATAAAACATGTGTATTTTAATAAAAATAAATTTATTAATTTTTATAGAAAAATATTGTAAATTTTAATAATTCAATATCTAAGATTATAGGAGTTAATGGTGAATTATGAAAAGAGACACTTCTCAAATTTTTGGCTTAATAAACTAAAAATAAAATATATCATATTAATTTTGTTTTCTTTAATTTTTGTTACCATAATTTTTTAGTTATAATAAGATTAGTTTTTAAAATTATTAGATTTAATTAAAGTATATATATATAGTAGTGTTTTAGTTAAAAAATAATACTAAAGTAAATATTTGAGTGATTTAAGGTAGAAAAATATGCAGTATATAAATATTTTTAGAATTTGAGTAGTATTGAGATATGTATAATAGTGTTTTAGTTAAAAAATAATACTAAACAAATATATGGTAAATATTTTATTTTTAATAAAAATTAGAATTTTTAATGGTTTGACACATTAGATTTTAGAGTGAATACCCAAATATGAAGATAGACACTTGTCAAATTTTTGGCTTAATGACTTTAGAGATCATTATTTAATATATCTATAATATATATATAAATGTACCAAGGGGAATAGACAAAATTACGAAATAAAATTCACTCATTATTATATCAAAATTAAATAATTTAGTCATTTATTAATAAAAGTAAAATTAAATTAATTAAAATATAATTTTAATTTGATTGAAAGTGTATTTCCTATTTTAATATTAACTTTTATTTTATCTCTAATAAAAATTGAATTAAGTAAATTTTAATTCTAATTTATTTGAAAGTATGTTTCCTATTTTAATTAGGTTAACTTATATCTTATCTCTAACAAAAATTCTAATTTAATTGAAACTATATTTTCTATTCTAATTACTTTAACTGCTATTTTATCTCTAATAAAAATTAATTTAATTAAAATATAATTCTAATATAATTGGAAGTCTGTTTCTTATTTTAATTAGGTTAACTTCTATTTTATCTCTAATAAAATTAAATTAAATTAAATTAATTAAAATGTAATTCTAATTTAATTGAAAGTATATTTCATATTCTAGTTAGGTTAACTTCTATTTTATCTCTAATAAAAATGAAATTAATTAACATATAATTATAATTTTATTGAAAGTATGTTTCCTCTTTTATTTATGTTAATTTATATTTTATCTATAACAAAATTAAATTAATTAAATTTTTAGTGATAATTTTGTTAAAAATATTTATTTTTTTCTATTTTAATTAGATTTACTTACATTTTATGTAATATAAATCAAATTAGATAAAGTAATTTTATAAGTCTTATTATATTAAATTTAATAAGTAAATAATTAAAATCAAAATTAAAAAATTTTAATGAAAATAGGAAAAGTATATAATTTGTTTCAAAAGTAGATATTTTTATAAATTAAAAATAATAAATAAAAAATTGAGCATATAGTTTATTTGAAAGTATTTTCTGTAAGAAAATTAGTATAATTATCATTTTTAGATATTTTTATTAAATTTGACAAAAAAGAGTTAAAATTAAATTAATTAATATTTATCATTTAATTATTAGTTCAACTTAAAAAATTACATTAAATTAATTTTTGTGTAAATAAAAGTATTAATATTAAAAATATTAAAGAAATAAATTGTCATAACTCAAATAAAAAATTTACTAAAATTGTAATAAATTATAAGTTTAATGAGATTGTAATATTTAAATTGTTATATAAAGAAAAATATAACTTCTATTATTTTTAAAATTTTGATTAACAAATAACTAATGATTTTTAATTATCTTATGATTAATTATGATCATAATATTTATTATTCTTGAAGTTTATAATTTTTATTGAGCAATTTATTCTTAAATAACATTATTAAATTGTTTTAGTTTTTTTTTTTGTGGAAAAATTGTTTTAGTTAATATACTGAGAAAAATGAAAATTATTATACAATTATAAATTAAATTTTTTTTATTTAATATTGCTATGATCTATATGTAATTAATTGAGAAGAAAAGTAATTCTTGTATATTTGAATGAATAAGCGTACAGGTATGTATAATAATGGTACACGGAAATAAAGATGGTACACGGAAATAAGGATAGATGTCAACAACTACTGAACTGATAAGTACAAAATATGTGCAAGGATGTCAATGAAATCCTTATTCTTAAAAAAAAAAATAAAATAAAATAAAATATGTGCATGTAAATCAGCTAGGCGTCATTGGATGAAGATGTACTGTTAACACTATATACATATGATAGATAGTTTCTTATATTAGTTATGAAATTGATAATCTCTGACAATATTTTTTTTTTAATAAATTTAAGATTTTTTTTTGACATAAATTTAAGATTTTAATGGCTATAAGCTATTCATTATAATTAAAAGGGCAATTGTAGAGCATGTGGCCATGCCATAACTCAAGAAATATTATATAACAAATCAAACTGTTTTTATCTAGATTCTCAATAAAAGTATGAAGTTCTGCAAAAAAAAATAAAAATAAAAAAATAAATAAAAGTATGAAGTTAAATAAAAAAAAAATGTAAACTACATCTATTGAGCTTAAATATGGGTTAAATGTTTTGATGGTCAGTCAATTTTACACTTATTTTATTTTGGATACTAAAATTTAATTTATTTTTTTTAACCAAACTTTAATTTAATTATCATCGACATGTCACCTGATGATATTTTGCTTATGTGGCAGCCAAACTTGAAATATTTAAAAAATATTTGCCACATCAGCATACATGCAAGATGCCAACTTAGATTAATGCTTGAAATGAAACCAATTAAAGTTTAGTACCAAAAATAAAATAAGTACAAAGTTGGGTGACCACCAATATATTTCACCCATTACTTAACCATGTCAAGAAATTTATTTGACCTATATTAAAAAAATCATATTTAACCCATTAATTAACCATGTCAAAATGAAAATAGAAAATTTACTGACAAAAGTAATGTTAAATTAAATGTCAATAAGAGTTAACTACTTTCTACCAATAAAATTTAAAATATATCACCTTTAATTAGTATAAGATATATAATTTAAACATAAACATAAACTATATAATTTATTAAATCAAAAGTTGATTTATAAAAAATTTGAACATTTACTTATTTATTTATTGAAAAATGCCTATTGATTGAGTTCAAAAAATTTTAAAAAATCATGTATCAAACTGTATAAGTATAATGTTATTACCAAAATATAGGTTAATAATGAGTCATGAGGGATGATCTTCTAGTTTATAATGTTGCATATTATTATTATAATTATAAAAATTAAAATATTATAATAATATTAAATTATTAATAAATTAGTAATATTAATATTAATATTACATTATATTAATAAATGAGATTAAATTATAATACAATATAATATATAATATAACGCTAATTATAATTAGAAGATTAAGAAATTATTAATTATTTGTTAGGATTAAATATATTGATGGTCATCCAACTATGTACTTATTTCATTTTGTTACTAAATTTCAATTGATTTCATTTCAGTTACCAATTTGAGGTGTTGAGTTGGCATCTAGCATGTATGTTGATGTGGCGAATATTCTTTGAATATTCTAAGTCTGGTTACCACATTAGCAAAACGCCACCAGGTGACTTGTCAATGATATTTAAATTAAAGTTTGGTTACCAAAAAAATAAATTGAAGTTTAGTACCTGAAATGAAATAAATGTAAAGTTGAGTGACCACCAAAATATTTAACCCGTTTAAATACATATGCTCTAATGTTTTGATAAGATATTGGAGAAACTATACTCTATTTGATTCACATTAGTAAAATGCTGATATAGTTAATGCTGTCTTGTATTTAATATAGTTCATTCTTCGCAAAAAATCTAAACACTTACATTAAGAATTACAGTACAATCCAGTTTCTGTCAAAAAAGAAAAATCTACATTATGTGGATTCTACTGCATACAAGATTTGAGTTAGAAAATTGACATTTTATCAATTATAATAAGGTTGAGCTCTAAAGTTGCAACAACTCATATTTTATCAATTTTACATTTGGTGGTTTATTTCCAATCCACCTATCATGAAAAGTCAAAATTTGTCCTTGATGAATAAATTTTTTTTTATTTAGTTCCTGTTCTTTAAAGCCTTTTTATTAATTCAAAAATGTTTTCGTAGTTTTATGCATTATTTTAATTTATTATTTGCAAAATTGACCTCCTCTTCCACATCATTTTAGTTATAAATGTATTTTATATTTATTTCAATTTATTATTTACAAACTTTATCTCTTATTCTTCAACAGTATAAATTTAGTGGATAATTAATTGAGTACCATCATAAATATCAAAATTCAATGGTATAATATTACATTATAATTTTTATTAATTGTTTAACTTTTCAATGGTATAAAAAAATTGGAGATATGAGTTCTATGCATATCTATTTTAGGATGATATTCTCATTGAATCATATTCCGAGCATAATTTATTATTATCAAATAAATTTCATATATTTGTTAGAGATTACAAATCTGAAATTGCAACATATTGGAAGCTATATTTCATCTTTCAAACTTATAGCTACTAAACAGAGATATGTATAAATACTTTTTTTTCAGTACTCATTGAATACTCTTGTTTCACATTTCTTTCCTTTATGTTTTACTTTAATTGTACATGGTACAAATTACTTATATAAATTAATTTTGAATACAAATTTTTATTTTTTTTTGTCTCTAATATATTCATGGCCGCTATAAATATGTGTAAATAATTTTTTGTAGTACTTGTTGAGCACTTTCTTTCACAAAAACTCAAAGTAAAAAATTTAACAATTCTTTTTTCTTAATACAAAAATACAAAATTCTCTTAAATAACTATACATATTTATATATCACATTGTAGACAAAGACATATGAAATGAATTCATTAAAATAATTTTATTTATAAGTATTAATTAAAAAATTTATTATTAATTCATTATATGTAGAGGTAAAAACAAATAAATAAATATCAATAAATTCATTAATATGTAGAAATCTGAATTATAAAAGTTATTCACTGGAGTAAGCAATGGGATGAAAGGAAGGATCAAGTCGTCTCCTCGAAAGGCAGCAACACTTAACTTTAGTCCACCAAAAGAGTGGAATTATTTTGTCTTGGATAGCTAAGAAGACTTGAAATCGTAAAGAATGGGTTAGTGTTTACCGTTTGATTGGTCGTTGGAGTGATACCTTATCCAAATTTAGTCCAAAATTTTGGTCATTAGTGGTGAATATGAATCTGTGAAAATGATGGCGTTACTCGTGAGGTCCTACAATGCCCATATTTTCCAAATACTAAATGTTTGATGTGAAATGTAGGAAAATTTCTTTTGATTGAATAGAGGTCCAATGACGCATGAGCTACATGATAATATTAGTGATAACTTCCACCAATATTAGTCATTTCTATCAACACTATCAATAATATTAGTCATTCCTTAACACTCATATTAAAGATTATAACTCCCACTACTATCGAAGGATGGTAGCCATACAAATTCAAACTCAAAACTTTCATCATATCTAGCAGAAATTGAGCTAAGCTTACTGCCCAATTAATGTGTAGCTGAACTTGAGGGAAGATAATTTCATTCAAGAGACTAAATTACAATTGGAATAAGACTGCAACACTTTATATTGCAGTCGTCTCATAAAATACTTGAAAATTATTATGCTATGTTTGGATGCAATGAATTTGAGCATAAATTTGGATTTCTATTAAATCTCTTGTTTGGGAACCACATAAATTTATATCCATGAGAATTTGAAACAAATCCTTAATAAATTTAATAGCTTATTTAATGAGAATTTGAAATGACGTATAATTACATATTATTTGAAATTTTTATATTTAAAATTTAAGATTTCAGATTAAATACTTGGATCCAAACACACTCTAATGTAATTTAACCAAATAAAGAGTTAAGGATTTAGGCGTAGACAAAATCAATTCAGGCATAAAAAAAGGATTTTAGAGGGATTAGTTTGGTCAGTGGCGACGTTGGGTGACTCATTGATGGCCAATAATTCTACGCCCATCACTGTTAATTCAACGGTGCTTTCACACAAGCCTTTGTCAACAACATAATGTAAACTCAAACTACCCATCCTTTATTCTAAATGCCATATATTATTCTTGGCTTAATCTATATTTATTTATAATATACAAAAGCACCCATAATTAATATACAATAAGAGCTAAACTAACAAGCCACGTACAATTAATGCAATTGCATGTACTTGGCATTAATACAATTAAATTTTGGTACAATAATTAATTAATTATCTTTAATTAACTTTTATTTTAATTTATTTTAATATAATTTCAAAACTTTTTATTGATTAAGAAATATTTAGAAAATAACTAGCTTTATAAATGTTTACAGCTGTAGAAATATTTAAGAATGATAAAAATAAAATTCAAATACACAAGAGGAGAATTGGGAATTGAAAATTTTTCATTTTGAAATTTTAAAAATAAAATTTTTAGCACCATATTAAATTTAAAAATTTCTGTAATATATCATTTTTCTACTAGGATTCAATTCAAAAATTCGGATCCTTTAAAACGATTAACAAATATATGAGATTTCAAACACTTTTAACGCTACAAGTCTATATTTTGTATAATTAAAATCATAATTAACTTTAAAAAAAATGTTACAAAAAATCACAAAAATTAGAAAAAATCATCTAATGTATATATAAAAATATACAATCAATTTATATTTAAATACATCTTAAACCCAATGTGAAAATGGACTGTTTATGTCAATTCTATAATGGAGTTAAGTCTTCACTCAATCGCGAAAGATATGAAACATTGTAATCAGAAGAACAACACACCATGGATAGATCTAATCGACTCCTGTTTTGCTTTTCTTTATCCTCTATCTTCATGACATCCATAGCCCTCGACACCATATCTGTAGCTGAATCCATTAGAGATGGCCAGACAATAGTTTCAGCTGGTGGCAAGTTTGAATTGGGATTTTTCACCCCAGGAAAATCTGAATATCGATACTTGGGCATATGGTACAAAAAGATATCTAATGGGACTGTTGTCTGGGTTGCCAATAGAGAAGCCCCACTCTCAAATTCATCTGGAATTCTGAGGTTCAACGACGGGGGACTTCTTGTGCTTGTCGATGAGGAAAACTTGACCTTATGGTCTTCCAATACTTTAAGAGTTGTGCAGAATCCTGTTGCGCAGCTTTTGGATTCGGGAAATCTCGTTATCAGGGATGAAAGTGATCCTGACACGGAAAGTTTCTTGTGGCAAAGTTTTGATTATCCTGACAGCACAT
>CATIWK010325399.1:0-10239 GCA_949634005.1 Mallotus japonicus | reverse complement strand
GGCTCCGCCCCTGAGTGAAAACAAACAAACAAGCAAAGACCAGTGTTAAAAAAAAAAAAAAAACAAACAAAGCAAAGACAGAAAGATTGATGAAGCTACAAAGAAGAGAGACACAAACAATATTGGTATTGAACTCTTAGTCAAGGCCGTAACCGAACTAAAAACCAAATATCTTTGAAAGATGGAAGCTCATAAGCTCATTCAAGTAGTAGTTACAGAAGGATGATGCATTCTACTTGTCACTGCGAACAATAGAGTTATATTAATGTTGCCATAGCTTAATGGCTTGTTTTTATTATAAGCATGACATTCCTGATTCCACTAACTCCCAGAAATCAGTTGAATTTTGTTTTTTGCCTTCTGTTTTGCTGAAATAATGTAACTTCCAAAGCCCAGCCAGAGGATTGTTATTAGCTTGTACTCGGAGGATATATATATTGATAAGATCATGGGAGTGTACAACAATTGGTTTGTATTTGAGGAATCATATTTTCAATTAATAGCAGCAGAATTTCATAAACGCAGTAAAATTCAAACTCCACATCTAATGATTTTTGGGAAAAAAAAGGATAAATACAATTTTGTGGTTTTATCTTTTGACTCTTAAGTACTATATGTTTTATATTTTTTTTTAATATTTTAGTACCCTTTTAAATAATATCATCATTATTTTATGAGAAAAATTAATATAATATTAAATTTTAATTATAGATTTATTTTATATATAATTTACAATCAATCCAAACAATTGGTTATTTTTAAAAATATTATAAATTTATTTTAGAAATCATTTCTTTTTATTCATAATTAAATTAAAAATACAACTAAATTTGATTTTTTTTTTATGAGTTTACTGTAGTTAGTTGAATAATATATTACTCATTATATAATTTTAGCATTGAAAATGCATATTATTTTTATATTAAAGCATATATTTTAAACAATATTTGTTAGAATAGTATTAAAGTGTAAAAAATATGAAACACAGGACAATTAAAAGTCAAAAAATAACCACAGAACTAGATCAAAATTGTACTTATTCCAAAAAAAAAAAAAATAGACACTAGACAACTCTTTCTCTGGCATATCCTACAAGTACCAATTGTTTAGAAGCTGCATTCGCCAAAACCTATTTCTGGCTATTTGAAAGGTGAAGAGAGGATTCTCCAGATTGCCAATCTTATGATCCTTTTTGTTTCTGACGTATATCTCTGAATAAAAGAGATAGGAGATTGGCCATTTTGTTAGATTGCAATGTTTTTATGTTAATGCAGCAAGTATTGTAATTAGGGGAAGCAGAAAGTTCAGATAATGACAGGATAAGGTAAAGGTGAAAGAAAGTGGCTCCATCATAAAAAGATTCCACCTTGAAAGCAGAAATAAAATTTGTGGGAGCCTCTCTTGTTGGTCCAAACATCATACAATCTTGAAAAGGCTAAACCAATTCTGTACACACCCCCTATGACATGGGTCCTTCACAACACCAATTCCATTCAAAAGCAAATCATTCTTCATCTACATGCAACAGAACTTAAAAATTAAAAGGAAAAAAAGTATAAAAAAAAATATCATATCTCTTCCTACCCCTTCCCATGTCCTAGTTATATCGACAGCTTATAATGAGGCAAGCCCAGGAATTTAAAGAGTGAAAAATTTTTGTAAAAATTATCCTCCCCCTCTGTTTATGATGAAGTCCCTGACATCCCCTAAACACCATTGTTTCATTATGTTCGCCTGCTCTCTGATTTTGAACCTGGATAATCACTGCGATCAGTATCAGAATTCTCTTTCTGAGATTCAACCTCCATGCTACCACCATGCATCCTTCGATGTCTACGATCCTGAAACATTACAAGTTCAATTCAAATTTCAGCCGAAAGTCTCTAGGAAACAAACAAGCTCGAAGACGGATCTCACAAGGAAGTGATTATGAAGGTATGATTTGGTGCATCAGAAACACCATGAAGTAAGAAATGAAAGCTTCAGTCAAGTCACACAATACAAAACCGATACATTCTATGTGTTCCTGAATGAGTTTGAGTTGCAAAGCCAAAGTATGATTTGTGTATCAGATGCCTCTTTTGTGCTATACTCTGAAACTAACCTCTCTTGGAATAGGATATTCCTCGGATTCAAGCATTCGAACAACCTGACCCATCTTAGGTCTTTTTTCAGAATCGGGATCAACACACCTCAAGGCAGTCAATAGGGCACGTTTTAGAGCTCTTGTTGATGGTCTCACATCAATGTTTGGATCCACAACTTCTTCAGACCGCCTGCTTCCAACCATCATTTTTAGCCAATCGACGAGATTCACCTGCAAACAAGACAATTTCATGATTAACACCACTCCAGAGAGACTCTGATCAAAATGCGCAGAAGTTCAACTTTTGATGGTATTGAATATTGTTTGTTCAGTCATATCTAAAGCATAATGTCAATAAATTCTCTAGAGAGACAGCTCTAAATTAGAAAAAACCACAGTTTGCTCCCAAAAGGCAAGTGCAAACAACTAATCCTCAGCTTTGAGAGTAATTTGCAGTTCAGTTGACTCACTCAAACAACCCTTCCATTAATTTGTCCAAGCACCAGTTAAGACTATTATTTCTGAATGAACTTCAGGCGTCATGGAAGAGCAAACTATAAGAGGTTATTCTAAGGTCTTGGCTCAGGTCACTTTATTTCATCTATCAAGAAAAGCAAAAAAGAGCCACTGAGTCTCCTCAAAATAGCAAACACATAAATCATCCTTAAATGAGGTCGATCACAATGCAATCACCAACAAAAGTCAATTACGCTACTCTGAAACAATCTCAAGTCCTGATAAATGCCACGAGATCAAAACCAGAAAATATTTAACTAACAATTATAAAGCAGCACATAAATATTTAAGAGTAAATTCTAGTTGTTTTTAGATAATTGCCACTGCTTAAAGTTTAGCATATGCATTTTTAATAATGCAAACAACTTCATACAAGTACGATATTATTGCATACCTCATGGGAAGGACGACCATAGTCTACAGGATCTCTTCCAGTGATAGCTTCCAAGAGCAAAACCCCAAAGCTATAAACATCACTCTTTTCATTCAAAAGACCAGTATTTGCATATTCGGGAGCCACATATCTGCCGGATCATATTTGTGATGGATTTCAAATGTGATTATTAATCTACCTAAGTGAGAAATACATTGAACAAAGAGCAAATATCCATGCAGGCACTATCAAGAAATTAGCACAAAAATAGTTACCCAAATGTTCCCATAACACGAGTAGTGACATGGCTTTTTCCAGATCCAAGCAACTTGGCCAATCCAAAATCAGAAACTTTGGCATTAAAGTCATCATCTATTAATATATTGCTGGACTTAATGTCTCGGTGCACCACTTTTGGTTCAATGGCCTCATGTAAATAGGCAAGGCTGCAAGAAACATATCGAGTCACATAGTAACATGGGAACAAGAATTCTCAGAAGAGACACAAGTAAATGACTTACGCCTTAGCTGTGCCAAGGAGAACCTTCATGCGGGCCTCCCAAGTAAGATATCCATGCTGACGCATAGCTCCATGAAGCCATTGTTCCAAATTTCCATTGTTGACATATTCATAAACCAGCATCCTGTAATCATCATCGCAAATGACACCATATGATAAGACTAATAGTAGCATCTGCGGCATAGCCAAGCAAGTTGAGCCAACCTTAACTATAATCCAGATCACATTACATTTTCTTAGTGACATTTTTTTAAAAAAGAAGGTACCTGTGAGTTCCTTCTATGCAATATCCCAGGAGGCGTACCAAGTTTTTGTGGCGCACATGGCCAATGGCTTCAACTTCTACTCTAAATTCTTTCTCCGCTTGGCCCCTAAAGATAACAGTTAAAAGTATAATTGGTAAAGAACTTGATAGACAAAGAAGAACAAACCATTTAAAAAGGAAAAGGAAAGATAAAAAATATTGAAAATACACATCTTGAACTCACACGTTGTTCAGGATCTTTTTCACTGCCACAGGACTGCCATTGATCAAGTGTCCCCGATAAACAACTCCATATCCACCCTCCCCAATGACATTTTCCTTTGAAAACCTGTTGGTTGCCAGCTCAAGATCTCTCAATGTAAACCAGTGACCCCAGCCCAGGTGAGAAAATTCAGGCAGGCCGCATAGAGGAGAAGGAGCAGTAATAGGATATGAAGAAGAAGAAGGTTTATATATGGTTACTGTGCCCGAACTCCCTTCTTCACCTGATTGAGATCCACAATCTTTCTCTAAGTGATGAAAAGAACCTGACCGACTGCTATTGTCTCCATTCTTCACCTTTCCCATGCCCAGATGGACCATGACCTTATCTGATTCTTTGTCACTGTGCTTATCATGAATTGTGAGAAGAATCCCATCACGCGGCACAAATTCATTTGTGGATATTTGTTCCACACGAACTTCCTTAATTTCCTTTGAAACAGCTGGGATTTGGCTGAGGGGAAGCCTGTTTCGGTCTCTTCTTGACTTCTTCCGCGAAGTCATGTAATATGACAACACAGACAGGATAATTATGATAAATAATAACACAACAATTCCAATTACTTCCCACACCTTGAGACCAAAAATGGCAGTTTTCTTGGACATTTCTGTGGTGAGATCACTGGCCATTTCTTGTTTTTAAAATGTCCAAGCCTGCACCATTGACATGAGAGATACAAAAATTGCATCAAACTGTATTACTACATCATTTAGATGACAAACATGGAATCTTTTTTCTAATCCCAACATTTGCACACTCCAATGGGACCATATACCCAACAATTCCACGCTAAAGATAGCCAAACTTGCTAGAGAACATGTTAAAAGCAGCAGCAGCATTTACAGTATAAAGAGATGTTAAACAATTAGTTTAAGCAGTTCAATGAAAAAAATCAACAGATCAAATACCACAATGCAATTAGACTATCCAAAAAGCCATAGCAACTAGATTATCACTTTAACATAGAACTGATTTTCACCCATATCAGTAAATGCAAGAAAAAACATAATAAAACAAAGAAAGCAAGTGCTCATTCTCTTACCTCCCTGAAATGAGCTTAACAAGAAGAGCCTTCGAAGTCTAGATCTTTAAAACCTTTTACCCATACCCACCACTCAGAATCCAGATCTCACACAAAAAAATCCCAAAAAAAAAACAATGTCAGAAAGAACCCATGTCCAAGAACTCAAATCAACCCAACTGTCAAAAAATGGAACTAAATAGCCAAAAAGAGTAGATTTTTATTTTTAATTACAGTGGAGGGCAAATGTGAGTGTAAATCTAAGATGGGGTGGAGCTTTCTGTGAACCCAAAGCCAAAAATGACAAGAAAAAGAAAAAGGCTTTATAGTTGTAATGGCAATTGTCTTTGTTGATGTAGTTGGTTGTGGCAAAATGAAGAAGAAGGAGAAGAAGGACATGGAAATTGTGATTTTTATTTTTTCTTTTTTTTTTTCTTTTTGTTGTGGAGTGGTGGGGAAGAGAAAGAGATAATAACAGAGAAGAAGGGATGGAGTTATCAGTGGTAGGTGATGAGCTTTTGTTTTTTTTTTTTTTTTCTCTCTTTTACATGCCTTACATTACACAATCCATTACCATTGCCAATGCCATTACATTACAGTAAAAGAGAAGGCAATGAAGTTGGAAAGGTTGTGTGCGTGTGTATTTATATAAGGTCTTATTGGGATTTTCTCTTTGATTTGCTGTTATGAACATGACTTGTTATCAGCTATTACATTAAACTCTTCTAATGACTTCTTTTTTCACTTTTTGAATTCTTTTTTTTTTTTTGACCCTTTCTTTGAAGTTTAAATTTGGTGTTCTGATTATAACAAAACCAATGAAATCTTAATTTACTTAGCAGATTTTTTTTAAAAAAAAAATTATTTGATTCACATACATTAATCTTTCTCTCTAGCTTATTTTTCAATAATAAAATAAATATTTTATCAAAGCAATCTTAAATTAAATTCAACTTGAAATATATTACTATTTTTCGACTTATATGTTTTGTAGAAAAAATTTTATTTATTACGAGTATATCACATTGAATGGTCAGATTTGTAACACTTGTGTATATATATACTCACGTAAAATACTTGAGTATATATAATAAATTTGACGATTTAATATATTATATTCGGATTAAGAAAAAATTTCTCATATTTCAAATTACTTTTTTTTTTCAATTAAATACAGTAAATTAACATGTTTTATTAGAGGAGGGGAAAAAAAGCAATTGTGGGTTTCATTTTTGGATTGGTTGAGGTTTAAATTATGTTCATGGTTGGTGATAATGAGATTTTGCTTTTGTATTATTTAGTATCTATTTTGTTGGTCAAACATCCCCATTAAGATAGAGAAGTGATGACTGATGATTAAGATGGGAAGGGGAAAAGGAATAAAGCATGGCATTTTCTTGTTGATACTGTTACTGTGTGTTAAATGTTAATGACTGTTTATGATGGTTAAATGGCTTTTAAATTTGTTTAATTTCATTCTAATAAATCAATGGTGTATATGTATAGTCAAAAATTCACATTATTTTTTGGACAAACCAAACCATAATGTTATGTTTAATTCTTTAATAAAAGGATATTATTGTAAATATAAGTTGAATTGTTAATACTCATCCTTTCATTTAATGTCCTTATTAATAATATGTTGTGGCTATGACAAGGAAAATTATATGCAAATAGAAAAGTTCAAGTACTTGGTGTTTATCCATTTGCTTCCTAAGAAGAGCCCTTGGTATAGAATTTCCCTTCATTAAAATAAAAATAAAGTCAATAAATAATTTATTGTTATTTCTTTTTTCCATCAAGTAGCTCACGTTGATAAAATATGTGGACACTCAGATATAAAGAATAGGGTTCGAATCTCTGTTTCTTTTATACTTTCCTTTTTATAGTGAAAAATTAAATCACTTGAATTTTATTGATTGACAAAAAAAAATTATTATCATTTCTTTTTAAAATATTTTAGATGTAAATTGATTTATAACATAAATTTACATATAATATAACATAAAAATTATAATAAAATCAAAGTAAAATATAATTCATCAGTATTTATACTACATGACCTATTTATTAATAAAAAATTAATTTAAACCAATAACTATTAGATCAAATGACAATTTATTCTCATTTAAATGGTGTCTTAGGTTTGAAATATGATATATACAGCCATGTTAAATAAGTTATTGAGAGAATTTTAACACTCTTATAATTTTATTCAGATCAAATAATATTAATTATAATTTAATATATTCTAAATATCAGTACTTTAGATAAAGAATGAAAATTGATATATAAAACAATATCAATAATTCTAGAGAATTTATATTTTCATTACAGTACTCTCAATTACTATAGCAACTACATTTTTCCCCTAATTAATGAGTAAATTGTTTGATCCTTCATCCTAGGTTATATATATATATAATATAATGGTTCATAGTGTCCTATGTTCATAGGCTTAGCTGCATCTAACATGGCCAATAGCTATACATATGTATAGATAAACCTGTAGTTGCAGAAAAAGTTAATTAATATAATTAAGTTAATGATGAATATGGTATTGAAAATTTTTCATAGACTTGACCAAAAAAAAAAAAATTCATAAGAAATGCTATCTGAACAGCTAGCACTTAGCAGATAAACTTTCATGCTTAGTGGAGTGCCCTAAAACCATAGGTCAGTCAAGAATATCCATGAACCTATGACTTGACCTTTAGGTGCTTAATATTATATATAGTAGTAGTAAATGATAATGAATCTGCATCCTCAAAAAAAAAAAAAAATTGATAATGAATGCGCATGTTGATGAATACCACCCTCTTATCTTTTCCAACATTTTGACTTAATTCATTTACATTTTTTTCCTCAAATAATTCATTGATTTTTAAACATTTTAGAATTACATCAATTTATTAATTCACATAACATACTTCAATAATGCTTTTTGTGGGAAATTCTAGAATATAAAAATATTTTTTCCAATGAAAATTATTAGATAAGCGCATAAATAGTTGAATTATATTAGTTTATTTTGTAGAAAAATGTTTTTTTTCATTAAAAAAAAATAAAAGACGTAAATATTAATCAATTACATAATGTTTAACATGTATAAAAGACATTATTACAGGACCAAAGCATTTAGTAGAGAGTATTTTTGATCCTTCAACTTTGCTAGGTCTTTCATATCATGTTATGAAACTTAATTATTAAACCACTATTAAAAAGGAATTACATAATAAAAGTGGCTATTATTTAATTAAATGAAAATTAATTTTACAAATAGATACCAACTCTACACACTTTTTTCCATGATAAAGAGATTTTTTTTAAGAATATATTATTATGATTTTTATTAAGAATAATGTTGAACAATGCATACCAAATGAGGTTGGGTCTAATGGTAAGGGGCTAGTCCTCCACTTATGGTGAACCCAGGTTCGAATTTCAGCTGGGAGAGATCACCACCTCGTAAGGGATCCCGAAGTATCTCGAACGGAGATCTAGTCTGGATGTGGATGCTTAAAGGTATTTTCCCATTGAGGTGGGGTCCTTCCAAAATACCTCGTGGTCTAAAAAAAATGTTGAACAATGCGTGAGGGTTGAGGCTATGATTTAGGTTTCCAAATCTATGTTTGTGGAAAATTGTCTGTTAATTATATGTCAATTTATGTGCTGACAAATATATAGTATATATATATATATATTAAGGATGTAAATAAGTAGAATAGGGTTTAAGAATTTTGGGAATTTAGGATACCTCACAAGATGGAACATTTTGTTGTCTTTTATAAGGAAATGGATAATTCTTTTTTTGCCACTATAATGAGAATTAAATTTCCCTATGTTCCATCAAAAGAATCTCACATGAATTTGCAAAGCCTATGACAAAAATTTTTTAGCAGAAATTATGGAGCTAGACCTAAGACCTTAGCCTCCTATTAATTTAGATTTGTTAATTTTTAGGAAATAAAATCTTAAGTAGGAGTAGGAGGATTAATCATGTCATCTTCCTCCCTCTTTCTATTTTTTCCATTTATAAAATTATAAATTATATACATACAAATATATATATATATATATATATATATATATATATTTATATTGTACTAATAAAAAATTGAACGATTTAAATATAGATAGATTATATAATAGAAAATAATTTTTTAAATTATATTAAAATTAATACTTTAAATTAACGACAATTGATATCAAATCGTATTCATTAGAATGCCCTACTTTCTCACTAATAATTTATTTTTTTTCCTTATAAAATGATATTTTTTTGAAAGCTATAAAATGATATTTTTAGAAAATAATAATTATTTTTGGTGACATATATATATATATATATATATATATATATATCGATCATGTAGCAACACTAATAGAACTAAACAAAGCCAGCATATCGAATTTGCAATTATTGGAGATTTAATAATAATAATTATATTAATATCAACAATAATAATGAAACTAAACAATCAAATAATTTCATTAATTATTCACCACTAAATAATGCCACCACCGCTATAAGCTGTCTATTCCTTAGAATGAATATTCATTTGAAGAGCATCAATGAAAAAATATATTATTCTGCCCCTTTATCTTAGTTCCCATGACCCCTAAAAACACTTATAATTATAATCACTGTTTTAGAGTGTGTTTGGTATAAATGAATTTCACAAAATTTTATAGAATTCATTTGCAATTCTAAATATTGTGTGTTTGGTTTAAATGAAAAACTTATAGAATTCATTTGCAATTCCATATTTTTAAATTTTTGTGGAATTCATTATGACTAGATGAAATTCTAATGAAATTGTTGGAATTTGCAAATGAATTCCACAATTTTTAAAGCTATATCTCTAAAATGACCAAAATAATTTCATTATTTATATTTTTTCTTATTTTTTTCTCCTCCCATTATTTTTTCCTTTCCACTTTTTTTATTTTCTCTTTTTTCTTTCATTTTTTACTTATATTTTCTCATTGATTTTTTTCTTTATTTATTTTATTTTCTCCTTATTTCTCCCTCCTTTTCATTTTCCCCTTTTTTCTTTTTATTTTTATTTTCTCTTTATTTTTTCATTCTCCCATTATTTTTTCCTTTCCTTTTTTATTTTTTATTTTTTCTCATCCTCTTTTTTTCTTCCCTCGTTTTTTAATTTATTATTATTATTATTATTATTATTATTA
>CATIWK010325395.1:0-10690 GCA_949634005.1 Mallotus japonicus | reverse complement strand
TGCAACCAGAAAATGTTGCTACATTATCTTGGGAGGCATGCTAATGAAGCCAGAAAATGCAGCACTTGGAATGTTTGAGCTTCTCTTCTCTTGCATTATGCATTCCTTGCTTGCCTTGCTTGCTTGTCTTGTTTATTGCTTCTGGTTAATATTATCTATGTCTACTGCTTGTTTTGCTTGCATATGCATATTTGCATTCTTGGCTGATGCATTGGTGAATGCTTCCACTAAATTTTATGACAGCAAGATCACTTGTGTTGCAATTTTGTGGGGGGCATTTATTGCAGCCAAAAATTGTGGTCAAGTTTCTTATCTGAAGTACAAATTAAAACTGAGTATCAGCCAAGTTAATTTTTTACAAAATCTTACAAAATCTGAGTATGAGCTAAGTTAATTTTTTCATTTCTTCTTTTGCAGGATTTTGTTAGATGTTTTTGCTTATATATGCGGAATCCCTCTTTGTTTTTTTGATGATGGGTTCTGAATCAGATTGAACTTCAATCATTGAAGGATTGTTGAATCATTTTTTTGGTATATAATTATAGGTTCATTTGATTGCGTATCTTAGAAAAATCAAATGTAAATGGTTCTAATTTGTTTTTTGGCTACATTTCATATATTGAGCCCATTAAGTGTAATTGAAAATGTAAATTGGACTCTTATACATAGTTTTTGGACCAGTTTGTAATATTTTTGTGAGTTTCGGCCCTTAATATATAATTATAGTCTTATGTTTTATGTTTGGGCTCAACAATTTCAAGCCCAAAGCCGAAAACCCTTCGGCATACCCGATTAACACCCGAACCCGTGCCTAACTCGAACCGTCGGATTTTTATAGAAATCGGTTGCGGTTCGGTTCTCATTTAACACATACCGAACCCGCTCGGTTTTTCATTTTCCACACCCAAGCCGACCCGACCCGCCCGATGAACACCCCTATTTGGCACAATATCAGATATCATAAAGGTCCCTACGAGTAATTTAAGTGGTAAAAGATGTGAACATTTGGTTGTGAAGCGTTGGACCAGAATCCCGTGGTTCCCTCGACTCTCCCACCACTTCATCTAGTTGTTCAAAAAAATCATAAATTAACGCATATATATCTAATAATGGACAATAGTAATTAACAATTTACAGATGATAAATATCCTCCGTGCAATGGTAAGTTTAGGTTTATTCTCCCTGTAAATTCACATTCAACATGTTTACATTGAATCATAGTTCAAATCAACTCAATCAGGGGAACAACAGGAACGAAATTAAGGTGGGGATATTGCCTTCAAGTACCTTACCTTGATAATAAGGAAGCCTTTGGCATAAAACGAAAGCTAGAGAAGATGGCTTGAACTGAGGTTTTTGTTTGATTGTTATCAGGAAAATTTTAGCTTTAGTGTTCACATGGGCAGGAGCACTCTTCAATCACCGCCCACAAAGTACAAGTCATTACTATTTCTGATTTATTAACAGTACAAGATCACATGCAGGATGACCACAGGCCTATGTGGCACCTGATATCCAGCCAAGGAGAAAGGAAGAGCAAATTCTTTCTGTAAATCGCAGATGCTGTTTGGCCTCCTTCCCCATCACATGAGCTTAAATCAGCACAATCTGAAAGTCATAAGATTAACTTTTGAGAAAATAACTCCTTGAACAAATTCCAGTTTACGTGTCTAAATGTTTGGTCATCTCTGACTCTGTCTCAACATTTCAATGGAAAAATTTTTGTTCACATTCCCACTATTGATCCTCTTTGTTTCTGTATCTCATGCATCCTTCCAGGAAAGTACGCCATATGAGGGCATTTGGTGGAAAAGGCATGCTGGAAACTACCTTCTCTGCTTCCCTAACATGTCCATACCTGGCCAATAAATCCACAAGACAGTGATAATGATCCATTTCTGGTTCAATACCATAACTATTCATTTTCTCGAACAACTCCATCCCTTTTCCCACTAAAGCACCGTGTCTGCATGCTGTAAGCGCTGAAATGAAAGCAACCTTGTCAGGTCTGTATCCCAGGTGTTCCATATCTCTGAACCTTTCCAAGGCTTCATCGGCACGGCCATTAATTCCGAGGGCTGAAATTAGAGCTGTCCATGTGATGAGGTTCCTATCTGTCATACTGTTAAAGATTTTTACGGAACTTCCAAGGCACCCACACTTCCCATACATGTCTATCAATATATTGCAGACAAATACATCACAGGAACTGAAATTAGTCTTTATGAGGAAACCATGAACAGAACTGCCCAAAGCAAGATCACAAATTTTACTACATACACTTAAAATGCTGACATAAGTATAATTATCTGGACGGATTTCAGCCATAAGCATGTGTTTGAAAAGTTCAAAAACCTCTTTATAATTACCATTGCGAGCACAAGCTGCAATGGCAATGTTCCAAGAAACGTTGTCTGGTTCTTCAAGCTGAGACAGTAACCTTAATGTTTCATAGTATTGTCCAGATCTGTTATATATTCCTGCAACATTGTTAGAATGAACAGTAGAAAGTGGAGTTTCAGAAGCTCCAACAATAACTAGTGCGTCAGTTACTAGTCCATTCCTTCCATATGAGGTAATAAGGGAGCTTACCACATATCCATTGTTTTCATAACCCATTCTTATAATCAGACAATGAAGCTGCTGCAGCTCCAAAATGGATGACGATTTAAGAACAGCTGAAAATGAAAACTCATTAGGCCGGCATCCAAATTGAAGCATTTCCAGCAGCAAAGAAATAGCAGCAGAAAAGCATTTGTTTGCACAACCTTGAATTAAAGAATTCCAAGAAACCACATTCTTATCATGAATCTTGACAAGACAACACCTGGCATCATCCAATTTATCACATTTAGCATAATAGTCCACCAAGGCACTACCCACATAAACATCAGAATCAAGAGCACGCGTGATTACTTTAGCATGGACAAATTCTCCATACATTGGAATCTGTAAATTAGTACAAGAGCTAATGAGACTCACAAATGTGGTCTGATTAGGCAAGACCGCATCCTTAGACATTTTAAAGCAAACTTCTATGGCTTTTATTGGCTTCTCACTTTTGGCCAATGCACCAATCATTGTATTCCATGTTACAATATCCCTGCACGTTGCCTTCTCAAAGATTTTCTCTGCAAGGTGTAATCTTGCACATTTCACATACATACTGATAAGAGAATTCACAACTGAAACTTTATAGTCAAACCCACTCTTAGTCACTAAACTATGTAGTTGTTGTCCAAATTCCAAATATTTCTCACATGCTAATCCAGATAAAACACCCACAAAAGAACTATCAGATAAAAAACAACCCACTTTCCTAACAAGCTCACAAAACAAAAAGATGCAATCTTTCACACACCCATGATTCCCAAACAAAGAGATCATAGAATTCCAGGTCACCAAGCTCTTAATAGGCACATCCTCAAAAACATCGAAAGCCTTATCCAACCACCCACATCTCCCAAACAAACACAACAAAGCAGTACCCACAAAAGCATCACTGATAAACAGACCATTTTTCACTGACAATGTCTGCAACTGAAGCCCAATACAAAGATCCATTCTTGGACATGACAACAACCCAGCCAATGTGAAATTATTGGGCCTAAACCCACAATATCTCATCTGATAAAAAATTCCCAAAGCTTCCTCTAAATAGCCATACTTGCAATAAGAAGTGATAATGGAATTATAAGATACAATACTTCTTTGGGGCATATTGTCGAACAACTTATGAGCAAGTGAAAATTCATTGAGCGATGCGTATAAGGAGATGATATTGTTGAAAAGAAAAGTGGGTTGGTCTGGGTTGGGGCCAAGTGTGATAGCGAGTGCATGGAGAGGTTTAATTGTGTTAAGATAAGGAACCTTTGAGCTGGCTTGTAGAAGGTAAAGAAGACGGTTATGGTGTTTGATGAAATCTCCTTGGAGGGTCATTTAGCGCGGGAAATCAACAAGAAAAATACTCCGCGGTGCGGTCCTTAGTTTTATATTAATTAAAAACAACGCCGTTTTACGTTTTTTCCCCCCTTCCTTCAATTTAAATTGGAGAAAAACAAGAATTCAACATTTGACTTATTAAGTCCTTGTTTGGTTCAATTCCATCAAATAATTCATTTCATTTGGAAATGAATTTCAAATGGAATTCATTTGCAAATGAATTTTTATTAATGAAGTGTGTTTGGTTTAAATGAATAATTTATAAAATTCATTTGAAATGAATTTCATATTTTGTTATATTGTGTTTGATATAAATCTTGAGTTCATGTTTTTGTCAAATATATCCTTTTAAATATAAAGATGCTTTTGAAAATAAAAGTAAGGAGGGGTGTTTTAGTTATTTAAAAGTATAGACTTAAAAAATGTGGAATTCATTTGAAAATTCCAACCATTTTGATAGAATTTGGTTTAGCTATAATCAATTTCATAAATTTAAAATTTTGGAATTGCAAATGAATTCCGTATAAAATTCATTTAAACCAAACATACATTATTTGGATTTGCAAATAAATTTCATAAAATTTTGTAGAATTCATTTATACCAAACACACTCTAAGTTTCCAAAAAAAAAAACATTTGACTTATTAATCCCTTGAAAAAGTTACATCAATAGAGAGAGTACTTAATCTTTTTATTTCACCATCAATCTTTGAGCAATGAATTATGGAGTTAATTGTAAAAAACTATGTTAACAAATGACTCATTCAGCAATATGTGAAGAGACTTAATAACCTTTTCCATTTGATAGTTGTTAGTAAGGGAGAGGGTACATTTTAAATGCTAGAGATCATCGCATTCACCAACTGATGGAACTTAATGGATTGTTTTGAAATTCAAAATGGAATTCTCTTGGATGGCAAGAAATTTCGAACTTGAAATGTCCCGCTCGATGCGGCAAGGACCACCCCACCAATCTTGATGGGCCAAATTATCATTCTTTTATGCATAAATTTATAGATTTTATCTTTTTTAACTTAATTAAAGGAATGTTTTTTTTTTAAGAGACATTCCTTCGTGACATCGACACCCGCACATTAAAAGCTCATAAAAGGATAGTTTTATTTTTTTAAGGTTATGAGATATAAAATTTAAATTTTTATCATTATTAATTTATAAAATTAATTTTTATTTAATTTAACAAAAGATAATCACTTTTGTTACGAAATCATAAAATTCATCATAACAAGAGTTGGCTTTCTTTAGAATGTGTTTAGTTCAAATAAATTTCATAAAATTTTATGAAATTCATTTGCAATTGCAAGTGAGTGTGCTTGATTTAAATGAAAATTTTGTAAAATTTATTTCCATTTCTAACTTTTTAATTTTAAAAAATTGTTTAATACTAAATATATTCTTATTGATGAAATGTGTTTAGTTCAAATAAATATAAAATTTATTTACAAATAAATTCTATTTAAAACTCATTGAAAATTAAATGAATTTCTTAATCGAATTCAACCAAATAAAGAATTAAAGTCTATTGTTAATTTAGTGGCAGTGAGAAGTTATTGTGGGGCAATTAGCCAAAATTTAATTATTACCAATTAAATATAAAGTTTTCTGATAATTAATTGAAATATCGACCGTCAAACCCTTGTTCTAACTCCTAACCATATATATATATATATATATATTTATAAAATTCATATTGCTTTCATGATCTAAAAAGGCGGTTCTTTTTATTTTAAAATCTTTGTTTGTTTCTAATTCCTTGTGAGGGCCACTATGTGATGTTGGTATTTTTTAGGGGCCACAATAAAATAATAAAATGTGATAGTTTTAAGCTTGTAATTTGTTTGATTTAGAGGGTGGTAGAACGAGTTAACTAGCCAATGGAATTTAGACCAATTAGTCCAGTAGAGGCTTTTAGAATCTTAAAATTTTAGGATTGAATTTTTGTAATGCCACTAAGTTACACTTCATGCCTAACGCAAGTGGTAAGAGTCTTTACTCTTATAAGTAAGAGATCTTTAGTTCAATTCCTCTCCTCCTCATTAGACTTGTGAAAACTCACTCTTAGTAGTGGTTTATAAAAATAGTTTTCAAAATACTAACAACTAACTGCTCTCCTCCCCGTCCCAATGATACATTAAAAAAAATTGTATTAGTGTGATTATAGGGATTGTGTTAATTTTCTTTTTCGAGAGTATATGGTAGTCCACAATTGATAATAGTGAGTAAATCAATTGGCTTTTAATCAATTAGCTGAAAAATCTCGTGTTTCCTTAGCAATGTCAAAATCAGCCAAATTGAATATAAATGGAGGAAATAGAGGAGTTAAGAAACCATGTCATAATTTGGTGATTTTTGCTATTCCAATCTTCAAATCGTTCAACAAACTTAATTAGCATCAGGTTCATTTTTTTCTTGCACAGGTTTAACAATATCTCCAATAATTATACACCAGATTTTAATCTGAATTAAAAAACTTTTATGCTTTGGACTCAAAGATTATAATTTGATCCGATCAAAATAACGATGGTAATTGGTTTGAAGACATCAATTTTCTCCATGGTAGAATTTTCAGAAACAGTTTAACAAAAAAAAAATCAAAAACAAATGAAGCAAAGGTATTACTTTTGGACATAAAGACAAAAGAACTTGGACAAAACCAAACTCTATTACCATATTATGAACAAAGCACATATATTATTGAATTGTATGTATTGTATATTACAAAGGGGTCTATTTCTAGTGTACAAAATAGAGGTAAAAAAGGGGGAAAAAAATTAAATAGGAAGTAAAATCTATATAATTGGAAGAAATTAAGAGATTGTGAAAAGTTAAGGAAAAATAATAAGATTAATTATCACAATCCATATAATTATCCTAATAATTTGTATTATCACCATAAGAGGATCGGATGGAAACCACTTATACAATGTCCTACATCTAAATGGAACCCTCTTATGTAATATCACACTTCTCAATAGATAATACATATCTCCCTTCCTCGCTACCAATAACAACTAATAATTAATAATCGGATTTCATAAAATACTAACTAGAGATATTGTTAAAAAAAAGTTAACTACATTAACTTAATTTTACAAATTAAACCTTTGTCTCATGATATATTTAAAAAGGAATGCTTATTAAGTTTAACCTAAATTATAATAAAAAAATTTCAACAAACTAATTTCATATTATTCTACCTTTTCAATGATAGTGCTAAGCTCATTATAGACGTGTGGAAGTATCATTATTTTATTTTTAAAGCACATGCATTTTTACCCCATTAACTAAGCACAACAAGGAAGACATTTTATTGACCAAAAAAACAAGGAAGACATTTTTAAAACATATTTTTCTACTATTAAAGTACAATACATTGCATACAATTGCATTAACGTTTGAGCTCACCAAAAGAACCGAAGAAAAAAAAAAAAAAAAGTTAAGCTTAGAATCAAAAGTCAATTATTCATCGACCCAATGTCATCATAAACAAAACTCAAGAACATGAGTTCCTTACATATCTAGCTTCTGCGTTCTTGAACTAGAGAGCTTCAATGGTTGCTTGTAGCTAGTGATGTTTTGGGTCAGGACCTCCTGGACTCAGTCTCTTGGATTCATTATAATATTGAGACATCTCTTCATCATTTTCCAATCTCACCTTAAGTGCTTTGGATTCTACGTGCAATTGATGTTCAAGATTTGTTGTGATGAAGTTTCTTCTCTCCACTAGTTGATGATGGTAATTAGGTGCAAGAAATCTACTATCTGATCTGGGAAATGTTAGCAATAGCATAATAATGCATACCCAGAACTTCAAACCTGCCATTGTATTAATTCACTTCTTATAAATTGGTTTTTAGCTACACACACTCTTTTCGAACTCTACCTCAAAACTTAGATTTCAAGAAACACTTGTATACAGTGTGAGGCATTTCATTTCAAGAACACTTCTATATATAGATGATTCAACCTCCTTTCTAATCTATTTCTTTACATTTTATATTAATTTTTTTTGTAAAAAACAGCCAATACTAATCCAAGAATGAGCTGTCTGATTCACCAATTAAGGTACATTAATCTCTCAAGCAAATACATACATATATACACCTAGAAGAATCATAAATTTAGAGGGCGTTTTCTTTTTTATGGAATCATGAAGTCCTAATTGACCATAGGTGTGTATCTAGTCATCAACTGCTTAATTTTTTGTCATTATGTTGAAAGTCCAAAGCAACAGTCTTGCAATATATATACACATATTATCTTTACACTTTCTTGATCATCAAAGGACACACACAATTTTGGATTCTTCTAAAATAAAAAAAAAAGGTTTTGTTCTTCTTTCAATTCATATAAATGTTCCATGATGTCAAGAGTTTATGAGTTCAGCTCTTGTTTGTACTAGCTTTTATTAATATTTGACAAACTTTTTTTTTTCCTTATTCTTATTCTTATGTGCATCATATATATATATATATATATATAGAGTTGAATTTTGATTACTAAGACATCCACTTACTAGCAATTATATGCGACGCATGCACAAAGCACACATAAATTGGAAAAAGAAAAAAATAAAATAAAATAAAAGTTGACACATTTTTTTTTTTACGAATCATCAGTATTCCACTTAGACTCAACTTCAATTAATTTGATTTGATTCAGGTAAAATTATAAAGGTGGTAAAAAAAATTTAATAATTAATTTAATGCGACCGTGTACACCACGAATTGAACCCAAATTAAATATCATTTAAGTGAGAATAATCCCCTAATAATTAATTTTAGTAGTTATTTTTTTGAACAACTAGTAGAAATGGTTAATTTATAGCACCACAAGGAGGAAGAGAGGGGGTGGGAGGTTTGAACTCTACTCTCCTCAATAGGATATTCATACTTTTTGCCATTTAAACTACTCGTGGGAGACAATTCTAACAGTTATTGGTAGAGATATCACGTTTTAATTTACAAGAAAATAATACATTTATGTTAAGAAGAATTTCACCAATATTTATCCAAAATATTATATCAAATGGTTAGATATATATATAATAATAATATTATGAATATACAAAATACAATATTATTTTTGAAATTGATTTCACTCCATTTTGTTTGACCAAAATCTCACTCCATTTTAAAATATACAATATGCCTAAAAACTTTGTGAAAAGATGATTAAAGAAAGATGATGAAAACCGCATAAATTGGAAATCCTTGTAAAATGTTAGGATAAGGTTGGCTTACCTTAATTTTAGTTTTATCCACTGATCAATAGTCTAATTGATTACTTAAATCTCTCTCTAAATTAAGCTATACATAACGATAAGTGCTGAGCTATAGATATGTTAAACTGATCATGATGAAGATAATTACAACAATATTTTAAAAGTAGTTGCTGATTTGATGTAATGTGCACATTAATTCTGAATATACATCACCCCGTTAAAGCAGTATTGCTGAGGTATAAAAGCATTAATAAAATTAAGTATAACCCAACTTCTTATTTGGATATCACATGATATATATATATATATATATATATATATATTATGTTGTGAGCTACGACCGTTTATATACTTTTGCTGGCAGTTAATTTTTGAGAATTTAATAACCTAAAATACACACACAGCACAGTGACATTACATGTCATCTAACAAAATCATGACAATTTTATTAGACGTGGAATAATATATATGCTACGCACACATTCTAAGTTAGTGATGCTGACAGTTAATTATGTACTTTATTATTTGTAAAGTAATTAAGCTAGCTAGATATATGGATAAGCGTTCTCAGAAGCCAATTTTCTGTTAAACATCATAGGTATATGCATGAATGCGACTTTTGGGTCTATCGAAGAATCATCTTATTATGCTTAAAAAAAAAATCATTTATTATATAAATATTGAAGAATCAATTATCTTATTGTTATCTTTATGAATAGTGCAAATAATAAAAGATATAGACATTTAAATATAAAAGTCAGCAAAGAAATTACTAAGTGATAACTTCTCTTTAAGGATATTTTAAAATGTAGGGTTCAATTTTTGTCATCATTGATTTAAAAGAGAAGATTATCTCCTATTATGCAGTCTATAAAAATTTAAATAAAAATGTAAATATTAGATTTTGAACCTCCATCTTGTTCTTTTATCCTCTTGGAACGAAAAATTTCAAATTAAACCATTTGAACTCTAATAAAAATTAGGTCATGGCGAGCATCTCATCATAGATCAATGCATATATATATATATATATGAATCGAGATTATTATTATTATTCTAAAAAAAAAAAGTAATCCTATCATTTTCGTGAAAAATGCTTAGATAAAAAGTGGATTAAACGTACAATATATAATACGTATATAGTAACAAAAGTAAGGGAATGTTTTTAATAATATATGTGATTACAAAGGGAATGTTTTTAAGTCAGTGAGGGAGTAGTTAAGTGGTAACTTCTCTCCAAAAACATCATGAGGTGCAGAGTTTGATTCCTGCCATCGTCGATTTAAAATGAAAAGGCTGTCCCTATTATGCAGTCCATCGTGCTAAGATCATATGACCACCTAATTTTAAAAAAAAAAAAAAAAGGTGCTACTAAGCTAGATAAGCAATGTATTTTATTTTCATTCACTACCAAAAGTAGAGAACTAATTAATTATATGACTATAGTTTGTCCTTTCGATTTTTGGAACGTTGCTTTCATTTAATTTTACTTTCTATGAAATGTGC
>CATIWK010325388.1:0-13002 GCA_949634005.1 Mallotus japonicus | reverse complement strand
TAATCAAAAGAATTATGCTTCTTAAACATTGCAGGAAATGGTATTTGACCATACCTTCAATTAGTAGCTCTTTAATACTTTACCAAGATGGAGATTTTGTTAGTGGTTTCAATTGAAAGGTTGCCAACTTAGTGGGCTGCTCATGGACTCACAACTGGTCAGGAGAGTGCCCACCCACAAACTCATTTTAATTTTGGTCTTGGTTGGTTTCAAGGTTCAAAATATCATATTGTATATGATTACTCGTGGGAAGGTCAAAGTAGAGTAATAGAGTTCTAATGCAGGAAGAAAATAAGTTGTTGATATATACCTCCTCCTCATTACTAAATCACATGGTCATCAAGGGGAATTTAGAAGAAAAAAAATTGAGAAGAAATTTTCTACAAACAAATGGTCAGTTATGCTTTCAATGTTGTGTTAATAAAGTATATTTCACTTGTTCTTCTGCTTGCTTTTTGTATGTTGCATATATTTGGGTATTATTTTTCACTTCTGGCTTTTGGTTTTGTAAATAAATCTTTTAGTTTTTTCTGTGTACCCAATTAATGTTATGAAAGTGTAATGATCATTGAAATAGTATACATCAGAACCAAACCTAGTAAAAGAAGGACTTGAGATCGGTGGCACAGAGGATAAAGAGGGTGGTGGCAGTAGAGGCGCCAACGGTGGCGAATTGAGCAATGGAGGTAGACGTATTCATTGGTATAGTTGGAGTAGATTATATGTTTCCAAGGATAAGGGAGGTATTGGATTTCATAATTTGCATCACTTTAATATGGCTTTTTTAGCCAAACAGGGATGGAATATTTTGGTTAATCCAAATACTTTGGTTAGAAAACTTCTCAAGGCTAAATATTTTCCAAGAGGGAATTTTCTTGACTCTCAACTAGGAAATAATCCTAGTTTTGTTTGGAGAAGTATTTGGAGTGCTAAATATATACTGGAAAGTGGATATAGATGGAGGGTTGGTGATGGGTCTACTGTGAGAATTTGGAAGGATCATTGGTTGACTCGGGATGGGAATTTCAAAGTTACTTCGAGTCCATTTGTAAAAATGGAGAATCTTTTTGTTCATGATTTATTTATGCCACATAGGAAAGATTGGGATGTGGATTTGATCCTGGATTTATTTTCGACTAATGAAGCTAATGTTATTCTTTCTTTGCCACTTTCGATCTCAACAAGAGAGGACAAGCTTATATGGCATTTCGAGCGAAAAGGAATTTACACAGTTAAGTCAGGCTATTGGTTTTTAACAAGACAAAATTTTCATGATGGATCATATTTATTTGTAAATAATTGGTAAAAAATTTGGGGATTGGCAATTCCTAATAGAGTTAAGTCCTTAATCTCGAGAGTTATAGCCAACTTTATTCCTACCCATGAAAGATTATTTGGGAGAGGTGTACAGGTTGATAATCATTGTGTTTTTTGTGGATTATTTAGAGAACATTTTTTTCATGTTTTTCTAGACTGTGATTTTGCTTGTTCTTGTTAGAAAGTTGCAGGTGTGGTTTTAATTACGATTCATGAAGGTAACTTTCAAAGTTGGTTTAATTTTGTTTGTTCTTCTAATGATAATCAGTTACTGGAGAAATTTTGTATGATTTCGTGGGGAATCTAGTGGGAAAAAAATGAATTATTATGGCAAAACAAAGCAATAGATGCTCAATGGACAATTTAATTAGCTAGTTTGGTATTTCTAAATGAATGGCAGCATGTGTGTGGTTCCTTGCAACGTTCAGGTATTAGAAAAAATTCTTCTTTTTCAAGTAAATGGGAGAAGCCAAGTTCGGGTTTCACTAAAATAAATATGGATGCAGCTATTAGACCAGAGATTCGTGCAATTAGTGTAGGTTGGGTACAGAGGAATGAGTTTGGTAATGTTCTGGCTTGTGGCACAAGAGTGTTTGCTGGTTGTTTCTCTCCTAGTATAGCAGAAGCTTTAGGTCTTAAAGAAGTGCTCTTATGGATTCTTAGTCATGCAGTGTCGAATGTGATTATTGAAATGGATGCCAAAGTGGTTGTTGACGCTATTCATGCTAATGCTCAAGATCTGTCGGAATTTGGGATTATTATTTCAGATTTTATTGCTCTTTTTAATTTGGGAAGTGATTTATCACTCTCTTTTGTAAAGAGGTTAGCAAATGGTGTTGCTCATGCTTTAGCTCAAGCAGCCCATTTACATGTTAGCCCCTCATTTTGGAAGGATACACCTTCCTTCCTTGGTGTTTCTCTTGCTTTTGATATGAATATACCCCGTATTCATAGTCCTATTCTAGTAAGGATCATTGTCCTCCAAAAGGAAGATTACTCAATTAGGAAGATTAAACTATAAAGGAAGTCTATTTATCTCCTAATTAAGGCAATCCTACATGACGAAGGAATCATATTCCTCTTAGGTTTATGTATAATCTCTCACTATATATACATCTCATTCCATCTCATATCATCGATCTCCACATAACATCATTACATCAAGCTATGGCTATCATTCTTATCATCTCATCATACAAGCAATCATCCAACATCCTTTTGTTCTACTTTCCTCGCTCTATTATTATTCTCTCACATAAATACTGACTTAATGGGTGGGAAAAACCTCACCCATTCACCCAGCTTTTCTCATCGACATAGGTTCCACAACAAGAGATTCGATTCGGAGTTATCACTTACAAAAAAAAAATCAGGTTCAAAATTCCATTTCATGAATTATAAAATCAGTAATCCATAAATAAATGAAAAGAGAATCAACCAATCCCACTACGAATCTGATTTCACAGGCTCAATGGGTTCTCTTACAGTACTGCTAATTTTCTCTTCTCATGTTCTTCTACAATTAACTTCTTTAAACACTGCTCAGCTAGACTTCATGCACCAGACCTGTTACAGTGAAAGAGGAAACTATACCTTGAACTCCCCTTACCAAAGAAATCTCAACTGTCACACCCGTACCCCAATTCTAAGTACATTTGCATTCATTATGCACTGTATTTACATACAATATATTGATTGAATTTAAGTATAAGTTAGTATTTATAGATATAGTTATAGAGGGAGGAACTCAATTAAATCAAGTGAAATTTGATGATCCAAATCACTTTTTCAGGCTATAATCATCATCTCTAAGGCTCTAGTCGGGTTCTAAGTGCCTGATTTTTCAGTCTCTGTAATTCGATCATATTTTGAGCTAGAAAGCTCCAAATTAGGTGTTATTTAATGATCTGAAAACTTTGAAGAGTTATTTAAAATTTTTTCTCTTTGAGCTCAATCTGATTCTGTAATAACCCGAATTTGTGTGGTTATTAATATTAATATTTTATTAATATTATTATTATTATTATTATTATTGATATTGACATTATTATTATTTTATTGTTACTATTATTATCTTTACTATTATTATTATTAATAATAAAGGTGGTTGTCATTATCATTATTATTATTTTATTATTAATCATTATTACTATTGTTGATATTATATATATATATATATATAAAATTAAAGTAAGTGGAACCATTGAAAGTGATATGTGTGTATATATAAAGAGGGAGGGGCGCTGCAACGAAAGAATATAAGTTTTTATGCAAAATTACTTATTTAGTCCTTTTATTTTTTTCTTTTCTATTAACTACCCAAACGACCTCCGATTAATACCAAATTTGAACTATAGCTTCTTCTCATCCTTTTCTACACTCCGATAGTTTTTGTTTTGTGGGAAACCATCTAAAAATGCCCATAAATTTAGAAAGTACAGTAGGAATGATTTCTCAGATTTGTACTGTCCCGGAGGGTTTCAGGCGACAAGGTTGGTACCTTTGCATTCCTCACGTTACCAGGAGTTCATAGCCACCAACCACGCGTTCGATCTGCACCCGTAGAATATTTGGCGAATATTTTTAGGTGCTGGAAAAGGTAAGGAAAGTGAAGGTGCAAACTAAGCAATTCGGTGAATTGATTGGGTGTGTTTTGTAGGCTATTTTGGTGAGTAGATGTTCAAGCCCTTTGAATCTTTTTATATCAACAATAAAATGAGCTTTTGGTGTTGTTTCATGAACTTGAATTGATATATTTGAATTGTTTTAAATTGGCTTATTGATATTCAAATTGCTTGTTTAAGTTTCAAGCTTTGAAACTCTAATGATTTTAAGTTTGCAAGTTAAAGGCATTACTGTAATATTCTTCATTTTGAAATCTGATTTGAGAATATTTTAGTTACTTGATTATCTAATTGAGTTTATAATTGACTTGGTTTCATTGCTTGAAATTATGAAAAGAGATGATTTGATTTTGGAATGCTTTATGGAACTTCAATGTGATAGCAATATTTTGATTGATTATCAATGGAAATGGCATTTGGTTTTATGTATTACCACCCTATATGAGTTGAGTAAATGTGCTGAGGTGATATATGCACATTTGAGATTGTATTAGTTGTTATTGCGCAATAAACAACAGGGAACTTGATTGAAGGATGGTGAAGGAAGAAGGGCTGTTTCGAGCTAATGTAGTCGAAGGGTTAGCCATCAAGTGTGCCTTGAGAGTGAGTTTGTGATGGCCTGTACGTTATGGCCGGGTTGTGATGTTTGCTACAGGTTGGTTAATACACATGGAAGTTTATATCGATATTATAAAAGCATGTGTTTGACTTGGCTGAGTTTGCACAATTTTAAAAGCAAATATTGATTTAATGTTTTAAGTGACTGATATTTTGATTGAAAGGATGTATTGAGGTTTGCAAAGGCACGTGTTTTAATTGATTAAGCTTTGAATATGTTTGAAAGAAAGATTGGATTTGATGTTTTAAATGAATTATAATTTGGTAATTAATACTCTAGTATTTTGGATTTAAGGTGTTTATTACGTTTAATTAAGATAAATTGTTTTATGTTTGTAATATCTATTCACTGAGTATTTATGTACTCATTTTTCTCTATTTTCAAAATCTTTTCAGATACCAGGGCCTGATAGTGGACCCATGACCAAAAGGGGGGGTTTCTATAGATAGATTATTAAGGTCGGCCTAATAACCTTACTCTGGTGTTGCTCTCATTTTAGTGGTCATGATATTGTATATTTTAAGTTTAAAACTTTTGTGGACATGTTATTATATATTGTATATTAAATTATTTTTAATTTAATCTTTACTATTATTTTAATATGAATTTGACTTATGTCTATTTAAATACTTATACTTAAACAAAATGAGAAGTATTAAGTTTATTAAATTTTATTAAAGATGATTTGAAAAGTGTAAAAGAGTAAGCTTTAGTGTCCATCTCGGGCTATGTGAGACGAGATGAGATACTAACCGTCCACCTCGGGCTACGTGAGACGAGGTGTGACATCGATAGCCTCCTCTCCTCCCTAGAATCCAACAATGAAACTGACTATGGCTTTTACAATCTGTCCGTCAGCCAAACCCCTAACCAGGTAAATTCTATTGCATTTTGTAGGGGAGATGTTAGGTCGGATGACTGCAAAAGTTGTATCCGTGATGCTGAAAGGAATCGGTTATGCTACTTAGGCTATGGAAATATGTATGGTGAGCACAAACCTAAGTAGAGAAAATTTTAAAAATTTACTAAACATAACCCTTCATCATATGAAGAATTCCAACCCCAAGGAACCAATTTGCATTTAAACACATGGCTAAATATCAAAATAACAAGTAGAAAACAACAACCTAGGAAATGCTAAGTTTAAGAAACTTACCAATCTTCCAAGTTTGAAGTAGACCACAAGTATTCTACTATATTGGATTACCTTGCTTAAACTCTTGAATCAATAACTTAGCCTCCTAAGTGTAAGGCTTTTAGTTTCCAACACCAAAGCCTTCCAATCACCTTCTTGCCTTTTAATCAAGTGTAGTTCCAAGTACCTCTCTTATGACCCAAAGAAAACTTGAGCTAACTTAATCCTTTTGCAAGAGCTTAGAGTTTGTATGTTGTTTCTCTTTGGTATATCTCAACCCACAATTCTCTACAACCTCCACTAACTCTTCTTTGTTGCTTGTCCCTTAGAACCCTTCTAAGGGGAGATATATATATATATATATATATGTGTGTGTGTGTGTGTGTGTGTGTGTAAAGAAATTAGGTTAAGATAGACATACACATTAAACATCTCTTACACAACATCATTAGCATGCCACCTTGCATGCCACCTATGACATAGTTAAGAGTGTAATTTGTGTAAATATCTCATTAGTGTCCAAAATAGGTGTAGAGATTTAATCACATCTCATGGATTAACTCTACATCCATTCTCTACACTAACCAATATAATGTAATCATCATAATTCCCCATAAGTCAACAATATACACATAAGAGATATTTAATCTCTAATATGCCAAATTAGACTTATACATGTATTTATGTATTTGGGCTTGGTTATTGGGCAAACTCTTGGGCCAATAAATAAGTCAAGCCCAATCCATAAATCAAATGGGCCAAGCCCAATCCATGAATTAAATGGGCCCTGATTAGGTTAATGGGCCTTAGATTAATCTTTGGTCCCAAACTCTTTTGGGCCTAGGCCCATACTACTTGGGCTATTAATCTAAGCCTAAAGAAACAACATTTATTATTATTAATTTAATACTTCAATTAATATCTCATATTAATTAAACTCTCATTGGAATTAAATTTCATGATATGCTAGAATCATTGCTTAAAGCATAAATCCAATTCCATTAATTTTAATTAATTGATTAAACTCTTTAATCAATAATTAGATTAATATAAAAGGTGATTTGGAAAACTCTTTTAGGTGCGACTTACTAGGTTCATGTCTAATTGGTAATGAGAATATAATATCAACTCTTGATATTATTTGAAACTCTTTCAAGTCTAAATGTGAAAATTCTAATTATACACATTTAGTTCTCATAAGTTGTGAGTGACCCCTAGCATCGATATCACAACTACCCAATTAGATATGAATGCATATTTTAATTCACACGAACCCTTATGGTCATAATTACCGTGCACTCAAAAGATCCCGATATAGCCTAAAGTCAAGGTTTGATCAAACTCTAATAGCCGTATCATATGACCTCATCTCAAGTTATTCTTGATAAAACATAACTACTACTAGAAACGCTTTCTAGCACTGAAACTCTTTCAGACTGCGTTATGTTTGTCCTAGCCAAGAACTTATTCATCAAGAACAAACTTAGATAGCATAGGATCTATCCCAGTTCACTCAGGGCAATGAATCTCATCTTGGTTGTACACTCATCCCTACATTTAATTGACTAAAGCCTCCACACGCCATATACCTATATTTGATTAACATAAGTATGTAAGCAATAACAAAATCTAACCACTCAAATGTGGATGACCGTGTCACCTCAGGTCAAAGGACTACATGCACCATAATGACCTAGACTGTGATCGTTGATTATAAATGAATATCCTTGCGATTACAAATCTAACGTCACTGTTCGATCCACCCATCACATGAGTATCCACATGTTTATTCTGATATCTCATATCAAGTAGCATGAGACTCACTACCTCCCACTATTAACATCACACACTAATAAAAAAAAATAGACAGAGGTGATAGTCTAATTAATATTACCCAAATATTAATTATTGGACTATGAATAATTTATAGCATATGTACTAAATAAATTTATAGTTCATATTATCAACTATTGATAATAAATTTATTTAACATAATGCTAAAGGGTACTCAAATAAACAAACATTTTATTTAAATGAATATTTTATTGCCATAGGGATAATTTACAATGTCATTATTTATTATAAGTATGGCACTATGGCACATCACATCTATGCTAACAGATACTAGTCGTAAGATCTTAAAGATCTGTCCTAACCAGACAGATGCAATCGGAGTATACGATTTCTGCCGGCTGCGATACTCGAACAGTACTATATATGGTGTGGTGGACGTATCGCGCACTTTCTTAATATGGAATCTCAACAATGCCTCGAATGTGACTGAGTTCGTTGAGGCACGACAAGCTTTGTTTAATAGGCTTGGAAGCGTGACTGCATCAAAAGTTGAAAAGTTTGCGACAGGAAGTTATGAAATTGATGGATTTGAAAGAATCTATGCACTTATGCAATGTAATCCTGACTTATCCTACCAGATGTGTGATGCATATCTTAGTCAGGCTTTTAGGTTTCTTGAGAACATAGTAGGGAAGCTTGCAGGCAGCATAATAACGCCGAGTTGCAATCTCAGGTTTGATAACAGGCATTTTTATGGCCCAGATGCACCTGTCGCACCACCACCTGCGCCTTTGGGATTGCAGTTTCCTGAATCTTCTTCTCCTCTGCTTCCTCCTGCTGCAACAACATAAGGTAGGCACATAATAGTCTGGTTAAACTGATCAAATTTAGTATACTTAAAATCTCTATTTTAATAGGATGTGCGTTAATTTCTGCAGGACATAAGAGCAACATAACAAGGAGGATAATTACAATCGTAGTTCCAACCGTTAGTGTTGTGATGATACTTGTAATCTGCTTCTGCTTTTTCTTGAGGAGGTGGAAGCCAAGGGAAAAAGTTGAAAGTAAATGGATCTGTTATAGTTTGATTATATTTCATTTGTATGTGTACTAACATGCTCCTTTTTTTGTGATCAAGTGCCCGTAGATGAAACAGAAAGTACAGGATCTTTGCAGTTGGAATTTGGAATCGTTAAAGTTGTAACAAATAACTTCTCTGCGGAAAATATGCTAGGACAAGGTGGATTTGGTGTCGTTTACAAGGTAATTAATATTAAAGAGTTGTTGGGAATGTTTGCAACCCTTGTGATCTTATCCGGAACCAATTGGATTAATCCGAGTCTAATGTTTAGTTGTAAAAAGGCTTTCTAAGAATTCTGGATAAGGAGATCTGGAATTTAAAAATGAGGTCCTATTGGTGGCCAAGCTTCAGCATAGGAATTTAGTTAGGCTTCTCGGTTTCTGCTTGGAAGGAAATGAAAGGCTTCTCATTTATGAGTTCGTGCCCAATGCCAACCTTGATAATTTCTTATTTAGTAAGCCTATACATCTACTCATCTATTTATATGTTTATATCATTTTCATTTCGATTACTTATGGACTGAGTAAACACAAAAGCTACATATATATGCAAATTTTAAGCCTTTACATTGTTGATTGCTTGAACAAGTAGATCAAACACAGTGTGAAATTTTATGTTGAGAAAGGCGTTACAACATTATTTGTGGTGTAGCTAGAGAACTTATTTATCTCCATCAGAACTCTTGGCTCCGAATCATTCATCGTGACCTCAAAGTTAGTAATATCTTATTAGATGAAAATTGAATCCTAAAATAGCAGATTTTGGCATGGCAAGATTGTTGGTAAAGGATCAAGCTCAAGGCAATACTAGTAGAATTGTCGGGACCTTGTAAACACTGACCAAGTTATTACATTTTTTTTCTATAAATATTTTTATAAATTGGTATCATTTTAATAAAATTAAATGTTCATATAAATGCAGTGGCTATATGGCTCCAGAATATATCATGCATGGACAATTTTCCATTAAATCAGATGCATTTAGTTTTGGTGTGATACTTTTGGAGATTTTAAGAGGTACAAAAAAACTCTTTTTCGTAATGAAGAGGAGGATATATTAAGCTATGTAAGTATAAGAGTAAATTCTTTGTCCTTTTGGGTGGTATAAAAAAATATTCCCTTTATTAACGTCCGAATGCAATTATGGACATGCATCGAGAAATTGGAAAGAAGGAACACCAACAACCATTATAGACCCCTGTTTGGCCTCTGGTTCAAGTAGTGAAATGATGCGATGCCTCCAGATTGGACTAATATGTGTTCAAGAAAATGTGGCTGATAGGCCTACCATGGCTACTGTTGTAGCCGTGCTGAATGGTTACTCTATAAATCTACCGTTGCCCTCACGACCAGCATTTTTTATGACATCTTCATTGGAATATAACTTGAGGGAGTCTTCAACATCTCAACCTGAAAATCTTCCTTTGTCAAAAAATGAAGCTTGAATTACAAAATTGTATCCTCGATAAAAAAAATTAGAAAATTTTTTGTTTGGATTACGTTTTATTTTTATTGGTCAAGTGTAAAGCATTTCATTTATGTGTCACACATTCAGTTAAAATTGTACTATTAATTATTATTTTTACATTTTCTTATATGCCTTTTTAAATCAATTTTCTATTTATAGCTTGATTTTCAGTAAAGAACTTTGTAAATTTCTTTCACCTTCTTTCTTCATAAAATTGTTTGCACCAAAACTTAATTTTTGACAAAGCCCATTACTTAAATTAATTAATTAAGTTGGCAGTTTATTGAGAGATAGAAGTTAACAAGAAGTGGGAGACGTGGGGAAAGCAGTTACTGGAGAAGGAGAGAGAGATAAAAGAGGTTCTCTTGGAACAGACATAGGGGATTCTACGAAAAACACACACAATCTCTATAGACTCAACAACACAGAACAACAATCAATTCAAAATTTCCTTTGTTTTTCAATTTCAATTTCAATTAACATTCAGACTTTAACTTTTCTTTTTAGTTCTTCTTGTGTTTTACAATTTCATTGAAAGTTCTTGTTATTCCAGACTACTATCAATGGAGTTTCTCATTTTTCAATTTAAGTTCTCTATGAATATTTTTATTTTCAAAGCAGTCTCCTCCTTTATTTTCATTTAAGGATTTTTAGTATTTTAATAGCTAATTCCCTACAGCTATTTTAAGAACCCTGTAGTTTAGGTCCCTTAATCTACATACACAGTCGTTTGGTTAGAAGTCAGAGGTTCTGGTTGGTGTACCTCACACACCTTACACGCTCACAAAATCACAGAAAAGGGCCAGAGGCAAACAAAAATATACTTTTCTTTTGGTAAATTTTTTTTTTTTTTTTGAGAAACTTTTCTTTTGGTAAATTAGTTTTATAGAAATCTGAAGTGGAAATCTTATAACCCATAAAATGACTCTGTTATATGGTGGCTGTTGCTTACTGTATAAATGAGCACAAAAATTGTAAAAAAAAATGAGAAAATTGAATGTAGTTGAAACAATTTCAAAAATGAATATCAGAAATTGATATATATTAAAATATAAAATTCAACTAATAATTGTAATAAAATTAAAAATAAATGAGACCATTAATCAAAAAAATATGAAGAGCCAAAGCGATTGTTGAGTAGTAGTTTTATATTGGCCAAATACCTTCTTTCACACCTGAATTTTAACATATTGGTCTATGGCATACCTCAACTTTATTTTTTTTTTCTATTACAAGTATGAACTTTT
This sequence comes from Mallotus japonicus, assembly GCA_949634005.1. Classification (NCBI taxonomy): domain Eukaryota; kingdom Viridiplantae; phylum Streptophyta; class Magnoliopsida; order Malpighiales; family Euphorbiaceae; genus Mallotus; species Mallotus japonicus. The sequence continues at coordinate 1,718 of CATIWK010325388.1, read as the reverse complement.
ATTTTTGACCAATTTCACCTATAGTCAGACATAACAAAATGTGTGAAAATGATACACGATGACATGGCATATATAAATACAAGTGGACATCCATGTCAGCTAAAATATTACAAAAGTCAAAAAGTTAAAAAAAAAAAAACCCCTAAATCAATCTCTAACTTACTACATCTTCATCAAAATGAACGACATCACCACCACCACCACCACCACCGTCGTCATCATCATCTTCATCAAAATGAAGATACGTTGTCTGGGACTAATCCAACTGCCGCTATGTCTCCGTTGCATTCCCTGCACCTCTATATCCTCTAATTTTCTTAATCTTCCACAACCTCCACAAGGTAACTCCAAAAATACAATTCCATGAGACTTCACTCTCAGTTTGCCGATTCAATGATCCCAAAAACGACGCAACATCTTCTCCATTTTGTTTCTCTCAAACTCTCTGATTGTCTAGACTTAGGGTTCATCACAATCACATTTTAAACCTCCATAGATTTTCTCGATTGAAGATGGCGAATTTAGAGTCGGCGATAGAGCAGTTACAAAATGTGGAGAAGCAGATGAGGCTTGTCGGTGATGTCGCCGGCACCAAAAAAGCTGTCGCTGATATTCTTAAACTTTGCTTCGAAGCCAAAGACTAGAAGATGCTCAATGACCAGATTATCCTTCTCTCTAAGAAACATGGCCAGCTCAAGCAGGCTGTAACTGAAATGGTCCAAAAGTTTGTCGATTCAATAACAAGTTACCCATTGCATAACAGCCAAAAAAAAAAAAACCAACAATTATTCATCTCTGCATAACAATCACAAAAGGCATAATCTCTGTTCCTCAAACTGTTAAGGAAGAGCTCAATCACACGTCCTGTGGTGGAGTTGCAGGTGACTCTCTCCCTTCATCGTCTGGGCCTTCTTCTTCCGCCCAGGAAGCAGCTATGTCTTCTAGATCTAGTGGCCAGGTTCATAATCAAGCATTTCTAAGGTCAGCATTCTTGATGGAAGGGCAAAGTGATGATGTTCTTGGAATGCCTCGTCCATTGAGAGCTTTAGCTGCTAATATTGAAGGGAGACATCAGCTGATATTTGAGGTTTGCGTTCTAAATATATATTATGATTTTCAACTTACTGATTGTGAGCATATAATTTCTTTGGGAGAAATATTATTGGGTACAATATCATCCAATTTAACAGGGGAATAATGGTAATTCTGTCATTTGAATTTTCAGATAACAGTGGTTGTCACTCATATTTAAAAGATTATACAAAGTTACATAAGAGATGAGATTTGCGTGCAGGTTTTGCCATGAATAATAGCATTGGCACTATCACAACAGCTGAGCTATGGGGCATCTTTGAGGGGCTTTCTCTTGCACGGGAGCTGGGTTTTCGAAGGATTGGCGGAACTCTGTTCTTGAGCTATTGCACCGAAGTTGGGAGGTCAAGTTTGTTCATGTTTACAGAGAGGTGAATCATGTAGCTGTTTTCATGGCTGCGTTTGTGATTGTTGGCCATAACAACCAAGATGTGAGGAATGTAAGAAGGCAAAGAAAAAAATTGAAACAATGTATCTCTAAATTTTGCTCACCATTTGTTTGATAAAATGTCCAAGAAGAAATTTATGGACTTAATTGTAAACTTTTATTTGCTTTTTTCATTTAAATATAATTATATATGTGCTAGCAATTTTTTTTTCTACTTACGTGCTCAAGAAGGCGTGTA
>CATIWK010325344.1:0-10541 GCA_949634005.1 Mallotus japonicus | reverse complement strand
TTTCTCTCTCCTCCAACTCAGCTGAAAGTACCCTAAAATGGGAAATAGTTTCAAAAAATACCCAAAAAAGGGAATTATTTTTAAAAATACCCTAATTTGGGAAAAAAAAATTTTTTTTACCCTATTTTGGTAAATAACCCTACAACCCAACTGTTTGATGTATATATATATATATTTAACCATCGAGTGTAATATACTTAAAGAACAATGATGGATGTTGTTAGTGGTCCACAAAAAAAAAAATTTAAATTTATACTTTTATCCTTCTCTATTTTTTTTTGGCTCATAATACAGCGAAGTATATCAATTGAGGCTTTTTGATAAATGCACCAGACCATTGATGTCGATAGAAGTTTTTCTTCTAGCCTATCAGGATTTTATTCCTGATGTATTGCACTATTCCTGAAAATTGATGTTTTTCAGGGATCATCTATACCGTTTTGAAGTTTGTTATTCTAATTTTATATCAAAAAAAAAAAGTTTGTTATTCTAATTTTATGATGTTTATTAGATATGGGTTACCCCCTACGACCGGGATGAACAATGGGCTGGCGGACTTCTTGTGTATCAAAGCAAGGGAGATGACACTCTTGATGTCTGGTCTCAAAGGTATAGATTCCAAAACCTGGATTTTTCTATGCAACAAATATATATAAATTTGCAACATGACATTAATTTTTCTAAAACAGATTTAGTAGTAGATTTTGAATATTATTATCTTTTTAAAAGTTAGAATACAGAATTTAAGCTTATTTAACTCTAATAATTCTGTTAAGGCTTCTTGCCAATTTTGTACCTTTTTTTTTAGCGTCAGTCAATTGTTTTCCCCTGAAAAACAACAGGAATCGCGACATCGAAAATAAGGATATTGTGTTGTGGTACACTCTGGGATTTCACCACATCCCTTGCCAGGAGGATTTCCCTATAATGCCAGCAGTTTCATCAAGCTTTGAACTGAAGCCTGTGAACTTCTTTGAGAGCAATCCAATTCTTGGGGCTGCACCAATGACTGAAAATGACCTACCCATTTGCTGGCTGGCTGCCTCATCTTGATCAATGGTTGTAGATGCTATGAACCAAAAGTTTGCATATATATAATGGTTATGGTCATGATGTAGAGAGGTTGCACTCTAGGTCAACCTACTAGAAATGGCATGGACATGGCCACATGGGAATTAAAATATCGACAAGATTCAGGAGCAAGTTGAATTAACTTGACTAAATTATTGAATTATATATATACACACACTCTTTAATGAACTAGAGATGCGAGCATGACCTATATCAGAATCTGAAATTATTATATTGGTTTTGTTATATTAGAAAATTAAGTTGGGAATAAAAAAAAAAAAAAAACTCAACAATTAGTCAAGTTCTGATGAATTCGAAAATTAAATCAGATCCTTTACTGTGAAAACTTCAATTAATGGTTAGTGACAGATTTATTATGTATTACAATAATGGAAATTTAAAGGGATTTAGTAAATTAAATGAAATCTTGAACAAATTACCTAATCCACTTAGAATGGATAGTAAAATATTTTATCATGGAATCAAAGTATTTGGTTGAGAGTAGAGTTTGATTTTTTAATACCTTACTTTTTTTTATTTCCAGCCATTTAGTCTAGTTGTTAAAAAAAATCTTAAACAAATTATGAAATTAAATGGAAAAAAACTTGGACAACATAAACTTATTTGTATATTATTGCCAGTTATTATGTTAATGGAAACTTGAACAAATTAATAAATTCAATGGAAAAACAAAAACTTAACCATATACTATTGATATATATATATATATATATATATATAAATATTAAGGAAAAATTATATAAAAAATCCTAACCTTTTATACCACTTGCAAATAATATTATAATTTAATTTTGCTGTCAATTTTACCCACAACATTTTAAAAGTTTGCAAAACTAATCATTTGTTAAAATTTTTTAACGGATAGCTGATGTGTCCATTAGTGGAGTCCATTTTCTGACACGTAGGACCTGCAGGTACTGACTAGATTTGAGTAATTACATATAGAACACTAACCTTTATTAAACTTGCAAAATAAACCCTAACACAAAATATTTAAATAATTTTACTTAAAAATTAAAAAATTGTTAAAATTATTAGAATAATTTTAATAAAATAAATAGTAGAAATAAGTATGAAATTCAATGCTTTATTATTAATAAAATATTCTTAAATATTTTAAAAAAATTTAAAAGTTACAACACATAATTTAACATATATTTTAAAAAATTAAGAAAATATAAAAATATGAAAATTCAAAAAAAATACTAAAATAGATAACTTATTAGTGATAACTAATAAAATTATTTTTGTGATTAATTTCCCTCCAATTTGATAATAAAAATTTGAATGGAATAGGAAATTCAATAGAAAAAAAAAACTTAACCATATATAATTATATATATATATATATATATTTTAATTGAGGAGGGTAGATAAGAATCGAAATGTGTAGGAGGAAACTACATTATTAGAGTGAGTGAGCCTTCCAATATTTGATCCCATATATTGAGGCTAATACATGCATCCTTTCAATATCAATGATCAAAATTTCTATAACGTGAAAGTCTTCGTAATTGACAAATGACACATTAACATTTTATATCATACGAGCAAATTATATAATGGCAGCTAAAAATGGTTAGAGATGTTTTTTTTTTAATCAAAGTTAGAGATGTTTTTTAAATAAGAAAAAAAATAATTTATTTTTTTAGCAACTAATTTTTGTATGCTCAATTGCTCATTAATCTTTTTAGCAACTATAGTAAAATATTATGTCTCTAAATAAAGAAATTTGTTACATTCGTGCGGCCAGCTTGAATCGAGACTAGGGGTGGTCACAGTTTGAAATCGGACAATTCCGGTTTAAAAATTTATGGAACCGAATTTGAACCATAAATAGTTCGGTTTAGGGCCGATTCAGAATCGGCCGGTTTCAATTTCAAACTGAATTTTGGTTCTAAAACTTGATTTATATATTGTTTTCTGCAAATAATTTACAATTTTTATTTTATCAAAATTATTTTATTTATATTTATTCTCTAATCTTTTCGTTTAATAATCGGTTGTATATAAAAATAAAAAATGATTGTGACTTAAAATTATTCTCTAATATTTTCATTAAATAATCGGTTATATATAAAAATTAAATTAAATGATTTTGACTTAAAAAAAATCTAACAATATATATATATATTCGGTTTGGAACCATTGAACCGGTAATTTTGGTTTAGAACCGCCGATTTACGGTTCAAAAAATTTTGAACCAACCTTGAATCGAAAATAATATGGTTCAGGGTCGCTACAATTTCGATTTCGATTTGAAGTGGTTTCGATTCTGGTTCAAAATGGTTCAATTCAAGGACGGTTCAGGGTCCGAACTGGCCTGTGGCCATCCCTAATCGAGACCATCTCTTCCCCCTCTATAATGTACTATTGTGATATTAATCTTCAATTTGAAATTGAAATGTTCAAGAAAATTATTGCTATTTAATTTAAAATAAATTATTTTATTTTTTTAATTAGAAAGATAAGGGTGTATTTTCTTAAACGCATTCTATCTCTCGCATCACGTTCTTTTCTGTATAAAGTGCGGATGAGTCATTAATTTATTTTTCTAAAAATTTTTATTTTATTTTTTTTAAATTTCTTTTAGTCCTTAATTGCATCACGAGAAATTTTAAGGTGAATCTAATTTTTATTTCATTTTATATTTATAACTATTAGATGAAAATGTATAAAATCACCTATCAAATGATAATTATTACTCCATCCGTTCCTTTTATCTGTCATTTTAGAGAATATATAAAATTTCATTTAATTGTCACTTTTATATAATCAATAAAAGTTAATTTTTTTTATCAATTTTGCCCTTATCAGCTAAGGGTACTTTAATCTCTCAATTTATTTTTCTCCTAAATTTAAGACTAACTAATTATTTTTTAATCCAATTGAAACTAGGGGTGTCAATTCGGTCGGTTTTGGGGGTTTTTTTGACCGAAACTGAATTAACCGAACTGAACCAAATCAGAACAAAACCAAACTGGAAATCCAACACAACCAAAATAATTGAAATTTTCAAAATAAAAACCGAACCGACAGAAATAACCGAAATTTTAAAAAATATTAATTATTTTTATTTTTATTACATTATTATAATATTTAAAAATTTAAAAAAATAAAAAAAATTAATGAAATTCGATTAACTGATTTTCTGAGTATAAAAACCGAACCGAACCAAATTAAAAATTCGATCGATTCAGTTCGGTTCAAAAAAATAAAAAATATTAACCAAACAAACTGAAATCAAACCGAACTAGTTCGATTTTTGTACACTCCTAATTGAAAACTCTCTAAAATAACAAATAAAGACAAACAGAGTGAGTAATAAAATAAGATTTATTTTGTAAAAAATAAAATAATCATAGACCAGCACCACATTGATATTTTCCAATGACTCGTCTTGTTCTTGTCCACAACTCTTTATATTCAACACACGTACACCAAGTAACAAGTTATAGCAGAGCAAGATTCTTGAATGAAACCCTCTTTTTTAAGTGATGGAATCAAGAAACCTCGTCCGCTTCCTCTTTATCTTCCTAAGTGCTTCTCTTCTCTTAATCTTCACTTGGATTCATCTCCCTTATACTCCACCACCACCACCAATCACCCTCGACTGCGCTACCACCAACTCCCCTCGGTGCACTGCTGCCAGAAACCGCTATAACCTCCTCAAGGAGCCCCCAAAACCCACTGGCCACCGCCATGAATCGGACCTCCCCAGACACCCTTTAGACCCCTTAACTATTCAAGAACTTAACAAAGTCCGTACCATCCTGAAATCACATGACCTCTTCAAATCATCTCCCTTCTCTCTTCACTCTGCAGTCTTGGACGAGCCGGAGAAACCCCTTGTTCTTAAATGGAAAAAAGGAGATCCCATGTTACCAAGAAAGGCTGCCGTCGTGGCACGTGTGAATGGCCAGTCACACGTGCTCACGGTGGATATAAACACCGGCGATGTCACAGTACAAGAAACCAATCCGCTCTCAGGTTATCCGACGATGACAGTGGAGGACATGACTTCAGCAACATGGGCTCCACTGGCTAATGCTGATTTCAACCGTACGATCATTTCCCGCGGGGTTGATCTTAAGGACCTGGTTTGCTTGCCTATCTCTTTAGGCTGGTACGGCAAGAGTGAAGAGAACAGGAGATTAATTAAAGTACAGTGCTACTCCATGGAAGGAACTGCAAATTTCTACATGAGACCAATAGAAGGTTTGACTGTACTGCTTGATATGGACACTAAAGAAGTGGTGGAGATAGCGGATAAAGGCAAGAAGATACCAATACCAAAGGCTGCCAACACAGATTATCGCTACTCTTCTGTAGATGCAAATCAAAAAATGAAACTGATCAACCCGATTTCTCTGGAGCAACCAAAAGGGCCGAGTTTTACCGTAGAAGATGAGCATATGGTGAAGTGGGCAAACTGGGAATTTCACCTCAAACCCGACCCGAGAGCTGGGGTGATCATTTCTAATGCCAAGGTCCAGGACCCGGATAGTGGAGAGATGAGGAACGTGATGTACAAAGGGTTAACTTCAGAATTATTTGTTCCTTATATGGATCCCACGGATGCGTGGTACTTCAAGACTTATATGGATGCGGGTGAATATGGGTTCGGGTTACAGGCCATGCCACTTGACCCGCTTAATGACTGTCCCCGGAACGCCCATTATATGGATGGTGTTTTTGCTGCTGCTGATGGAAGTCCATATGTCCGAGCAAACATGGTTTGCATATTTGAGAGCTATGCCGGTGATATAGCATGGCGTCACTCAGAGTGTCCAATTACGGGCATGGAGGTAACAATAATTGACTTCCATACAGTACTTTCTCATGTGAATATTCTAAGATATTATTAAATGATTATGGATTTTTTTTTTTTTTTTGGGAAAAATGATTATGGATATTCTTGATTTATTGTTTGTGTTGTTTTGATTTGGCAGATTAGAGAAGTGAGGCCAAAAGTGACGCTTGTGGTTAGAATGGCAGCATCAGTAGCAAACTATGATTATATAGTTGACTGGGAATTCCAGGCCGACGGGCTAGTAAGAATTAAGGTTGGTGATGATTTTTTTTTTGTCTAAAGCTATTTAAATTTAATTATTTGGTATATACTTTTTCTTTTCTTTAAAAATATCAAGATATTCAGTTCAAAAAAAATATCAAGATGTTTTTCACTTATGGGACTGAGGAGTGAACTGTTATTTCAAAATTTACATTAGTTGTGTGTCGTGTATATTTGAATAATATGAATTCACACACCTTTATAAAATTGTTATGATTTTGTGAAGAAGAGTGTTTTATTTTTAATCCGTATTTTGTATAAGGACAGGGATACATGTCGCCACTCGCAACATGTGCCGCTGTTGCCCTTTTTATTTTTTTTGAATTTTATTTTTTTGAAGAAATCAATTTTTTTATTATTTTTTTAAATTTAAAATTTAAATTATATATGAGTGAACCCGTCGTGTAACAATTTAAATGCTTGAATCTTGTAAAATTTTTTTTTAATTATCTAATAAAAAAATGAACTAAAGGGCAAAAAAATTCGCCACGCGAATCATTTCCCTTTATATAATTCAAAATAATCAAGATGGATGAACAAAAAAAATCATCAATCAATTTCAGTACTTCTTGGTATACTTGAAAAATACGGCATCCACTGTAAGATTCTCGTTTGTGGCTTTGGCACCTTTTCTTTTTGTGCATTACCTTATGAATTAAAATTTTGGCCTTGTCTCTGAATAGAAAAGTTGTTCACGTACAGGTTGGACTTAGTGGCATTCTGATGGTGAAGGGCACATCTTACAAGAACTTGAATCAAGTGCCAGGCCAAGAAAATCTCTATGGCACTCTACTATCAGAAAATGTTATTGGTGTCATCCATGATCATTACATCACATTTTATCTTGACATGGATATAGATGGCTCGGATAATTCTTTTGTCAAGGTAAATCTCCAAAGGAAACGGACCTCCCCAGGAGAATCACCAAGAAGAAGCTACTTGAAAGCTATAAGAAATGTTGCTAAGACAGAAAAAGATGCACAAATTCAGCTCAAGCTTTATGATCCCTCAGAGTTTCATGTCATTAATCCGACTAAGAAAACTAAGGTCGGAAACCCAGTTGGGTACAAGATTGTTTCTGGTGGTACTGCTGCTAGTTTGCTTGATCATGATGATCCTCCACAGAAACGTGGAGCATTTACAAATAACCAAATATGGGTCACCCCATATAATCGGACTGAACAATGGGCGGGTGGGCTATTTGTTTATCAGAGTCAAGGTGAAGACACTCTTGCAGTTTGGTCTGACAGGTAAGGAAAATCTTGCAGGATTTGAATCCTGAATTGCTATTTTTATCTTTTTGTAAAAAGCTGAAAGTGACGAGATTTTTTCTCTTTTTTTTGGGGTTTTCCTTTTTGGCAGGGATCGTCCAATTGAGAACAAGGACATTGTAGTGTGGTACACATTAGGATTTCATCACATACCATGCCAAGAGGATTTCCCTATAATGCCAACGGTATCGTCCAGCTTTGATCTAAAGCCTGCCAATTTCTTTGAGAGCAATCCTATTCTTGGGATTCCGCCTAATGTTGACAAAGATTTGCCTGTTTGCAGGCCCTCTGATAGTGCTTGAGGGTCGAAATATTGTAGATTTTTTTTTTTTTTTTTTTTACAATTTATGTACCAACATAATTAGAGTAAAAAAAAAAATGGCCTGTTTGCAAGCTTGCTTCTGTGGCTTGGGGAAGCAAATTGCAGGTATGGGTACGCTGTACAAATTGCTGGTGGTAATCAAGATCAGTGTTGACATGCTATCAGAATAAGCCATAGAAACTGTGGTCATTAATTTATGATTAGTGATTGATTGCCATGTTTAAAGTCTTCAATTGGGTGGCAAGTTAACTATCAATAACAACAGCAGAGAAACTAAAATTGAAGCATCAACATTAGTTGGCTAATCAATCCACACAAAATCAGGCAAGTTACTTGTGTTAATCGGAAAAGGTAATTTATTGTGTTCAGGACATCAAATATTTTAAAGAAGGACAACAAGATCTCAATGTTGTAAGATCCTACTAAAATTGTATGTGAAGACGTTTTATAATGAGGGAAGTTGTGTATTCAAACTCTTATGAAGTCTATTTTTTACCAACAAAAATTAATTTAAGGGAAATTCTTGTTTACATGGGTGTAATACATCTAACAGTTTGATGTGGATGATACAGATATATATTTTGTTTTTATTAGCTAAATATTTTACATTTAATTTATGTATCATACATCCAATCGTGTGGTGCAATATATCCAGTGTATGCAAAAATCTCTTATGGTATAAGAATACCTCATGATTGTTAAAAAAAAAAAATTCCGTTGTTTTGAAAACTTCAGAAATCAACATCCAGTTCCTCATTTTTTGCCAATTGAAAGAGATATGAGGACCGTGTTAGAAAATAAGTCCATAAAGTGTGACCCAATTAAAATCAATTAAAGTAAAATACTAATTCTAATTAGATTGGAATTGTGTAAATTAATCTCGTACTTTAATTTTTGGGTTACGTGATGGACACAACAGATTAAATAAGGGTGTTTATAAATATATATGTAAATTGGTCCTCTCTCCCCATGAAAAATACAACCCTAACTCCATCTAAAGGTGTGATAAAGAATTAAGAGACAAGAAAGAGAAACTAATTTCTCATTAATGATTTCAAGTGTGGATTCTAACGCAAATTTAAGTTACTATTCTATTTATTGTATTGTATTATGAAAATATTTAGTTTTAAAATTTTTTAAAATTTATGTTTATGATGTATTGTTATTATGAAATTGTAACAGGCCGGGCATACAAGAGTATCCTTAAGCAGCTTGCATGTTAATCCAGTTCCTCATTTCTCCTCAGACATGCTAGTATATTAGTCTAACGCATTTATAAATAAATTTTTCAAATGTCAAAGCACATTTGATTAATTGGAAAGGATGTTGGTGATGCCAGGTGCCATGATTTTTTTTTATATAATGTTTTTAAATGCCAATACAAATGCTCTATCTTTAGCCATATAGGTCAAGTAAGATTGCAAATTAAAAATGACTAAGAACTGCAATTAGGCATTGTAATGATCTTCCTACATAACAGAGCACACCACTGATTATAATGCGCTTTTAATAGTGGCCACAATCAAGAAATCACACAAGTGGTTGAAGCCTTTCCTTTTTATATATTTTCTAATGCATTTAAATGACACATCACTGGTGGCTTTTGACAGGCTCTTGTGGGAAAGTTGTAAGTGAAAAGAACTTAATCAATAGTAATAAAAAAAAGATATGTCCAAGTCTCCAACTATGCAACAAGACAAGGCAAAAAAACTATTGTTGTGTCATGCAGATAAAGACAAAGAAAGAAGCTTCCACTCAGAAACATTGATCATACACAACATACAAACGACAAAAGGTAATGCGGTGATTTTCTTATATTAGCAAATACAGAAGTTGCTGTAGCAATCCATATTACTTCCAAGTCCATTGGCTTGAAGGATGTAAAAAGCTAGTCCATCTCTGTGGAATTGATGCAAGTTTTGAAACCCAACTCATAATTTTTTTAAATCCAACTCATAAAAATAATTCTTACATTAACAAATGATTTTTCTTCCAAAATAATACAAAATAAGGATCCAAAATACCACCAACTTCATATCAATACAATATCTTATGAAGCAGTTCATATTAATTGTATTCACAATCACAAACATATACTAGACTTTGGACAATAAAGAACTTGGAATACAATGCTTTATTTCAATAGCATCTAGCTATTAAATTAGACCCAGTTGGCTTTCTATGCATAGAGCTCTAAATTGAACAATCTAGGACTTGGAATAACAACTAAAGGAGTAGATTTCTCCAATAAAATACCAAACTTTTCTGAAGTATCAGGCTTCACACCATTAGGCAATTTCCAATCGACCATATGCAAGAATGTAGCAAGCATATACATAACCATCCTTTCACCTAAAGCCAGCCCAGCACACATCCTCCTGCCAGACCCAAATGGCAGATAATGTAGATGACTCCCAAAATTATCCAACTTGCTCCCTTCCCCAACCAAGAACCTTTCTGGCTTAAAATCTAAGGGATTGACCCAAAATTTATGGTCTCTATGCAAAGCCGAAACATTCAAGAAAACCTTGGTGCCTTTTGGGATAGTGTACCCACCAACACTGCAGGACTCAGTTGGGCAGCGAGGTAAAAGTAATGGTGCAACTGGGTGCAATCTCAATGTCTCTTTTACTATTGCATGCAAGTATGGCAATTCTCGAATGTGAATTTCTTCAACTATACTATTGTCGCCTACCACTTCAGATAATTCTTCTTGGGCTTTCTTCATTACTTGAGGATGTAGCATCATTTCTGCCATTGCCCATTCCAATGTTGATGAAAT
>CATIWK010325339.1:0-21604 GCA_949634005.1 Mallotus japonicus | reverse complement strand
ATTAATTCAGTGCAAACTGAATCATTTAATTTAGGCACATGCAATAATCCAAAGAATATACTTCTTGCTTCTGATTTAACTCCTGATGAGAGAGAGAAAATAAAAGAAGTAATTAAAAGAAGATAGAAAGTATTTGCTTGGAGTTATGATGACATGCCAGGGACCGATAGAGAAATTACAGAGCATGCAATCCCTACATATCCTCACATCACACCAATTAAATAGAAGAAGAGGCGATTGAGGCCAGAATGGGCTCTCTTGATCAAAGAAGAAGTGGAAAAGCAGCTGAAGGTGAAATTCTTAGAGGTAGTCAATGACACCCAATGGTTGGCAAACATTGTACCAGTTCCAAAGAAAGATGGAAGGGCCAGAATGTGCATGGATTACCGGGATTTGAACAAAGTCTGTCCTAAAGATGATTTTCCCTTACCACATATCGACACTCTAGTTGATAGTGCGGCCTCCAGTGCCATGTATTCCTTTATGGATGGCTTCTCTGGGTATAATCAGATCATGATGGCAGTGATTGACAAGCTGTAAACTTCATTCACCATTGAATGGGGAGTTTATTTCTATACAATCATGCCATTTGGATTAAAGAACGCAGAAGCTACCTATCAGAGGATGGCTACTACTATGTTGCATGACATGGTCCATAAAGAGATTGAAGTGTACGTGGATGACATGATGGTGAAGTCTCTAACGCAAGAAGGACACTCCGAAGCTCTTGATAAGTTCCTAGACAGGGCTGAAAAGTACAATCTCCGGTTGAATCTAAAGAAGTGTGTTTTTGGAATAACTTCTGGAAAATTACTGAGACACATCATCATTCAGAAGGGAATAGAGGTGGATCCTGACAAAGTCAAAGCAATTAGAGAAATGTCTGCACCAAGGACTAAGAGAGAAGTCAGAGGGTTCATCGGGCGATTACAGTACATCAGTAGATTCATCGCTAAGCTGACTATGATCTGTGAGCCGATCTTCAAGATCTGAAGAAGAATCAGTCGATCATTTGGGATGAAAAGTGTCAGCAATGATTTGAAACTATCAAGAATTAGTTGATGAATCCTTTAGTTCTATAAGCACCAAGGCCGGGCAAGCTATTGATCCTTTATCTAGCAATCGAGAAAGAGGCATTGGGAGCAATGTTGGCCCAGGAAGGCAGTGGAAAAGTTGAGCACGCAGTGTATTACTTGAGCAAGAAACTTCTTCCTTATGAGTCCAACTATAGTCTCATAGAGAAGACTTTTTTAGCCGTAATTTGGGCTACGAAGAAGCTTCGACACTACTTCCAGTCTTACAGGATGCAAGCAGTCTCCAAGCATGATCCTCTGAGATATCTTCAGCAAACTCCATCCCTTACAGGGAAATTAGCTCGTTGGCTAGTTCTACTTACTGAGTTCGACATTGACTATATATCAAAGAAGGTGATAAAAGGAAGAGCTGTAGCAGACTTCCTAGCTCAGAATCCAGTCAATGATGAACAAAAATGGGAATTGGAGTTTCTGGACGAGCATCTGGGGGCAATAGAAATCCAGACATGGACAATGTACCTTTGATGGAGCTGTCAACAGTAGAGGAGCTGGTGTTGGGGTAATTCTGATCCCACCAGAAGGAGAAATGATCCTGATGGCAAAAAGATTAGAATTCGAAGCTACCAACAATCAAGCCGAGTACAAAGCTTGCATTTATGGTCTGGAAGCGCTGAGAAGTGTGGGGGCAGAAGAAATCACGGTGTACGGAGATTCTATACTAGTGGTGAAACAAATCTCCAATCAATGGGAGGTGAGAGAAGATAAACTCAAGCTGTATTGGGATTATGCAAACGCCATCCTATTCTCTTTCACTCAATGCAAGTTTGTGCATTTTCCACGAGAAGAGAATCAAATGGCAGACGCTTTGGCTACTCTAGCCTCCATGTTGGAAGAAGGGAAGCATACTACTATCAAACCTCTATTTCTTGTCAAGACCAGAATACCTTGTTATGAAGAGATAAGGGTGATGCCAGTTGAATCTACAGAGAAACCGTGGTTTTACAATTTACAGCAATATCTAGAAATGGGGCAGTTTCCCAAAGATGCTGATAGAAAAGAGAGGATGTCTCTCTGGATGTTGTCTCGGTAATTTATCAGTAACAATGGGATGCTGTATAAGAGAGCTCCGACAGGAGTGCATCTGAGGTGTGTAGGCAAGAATGAAGCTCAGAAGCTTACAGAGGAAATTCACGAAGGGGTATGTGGCCACCATATGAATAGGATAGTTTTAGCTAAGAAGATAGCTCGTCAAGGCTACTTCTGGTTAACAATAGAGACGAATTGCGTGAAGTATGTGAAGAAGTGCTATAATTGTCAAGCATACGGTGATGTCAGTCATCTACCTTCAGTGGAACTTCAGGGATTGACTTCTCCGTGGCCGTTTGCAGCATGGGGAATCGACATTATTGGAGAGGTGAGGCTGAAAGCATCGAACGGTCATCGATACATCGTGGTGGCCATTGACTACTTTTCTAAGTGGGTCGAGGTAGAATCATACGTCACTGTCGAATCAAAGCAGATGGCGAGGTTCAGTGAAAAGAATATAATCTACCGGTATGGGCTGCCGCACCACATTCTTAGTGACAATGGTGTTCAGTTTCGAGCAGAAACAACTATTTTGCTAAAAGAATATAAGATTGAGTATCATAGGTCATCCCTGTATCGACCTCAAGCTAATGGAGCCGTGGAAGCTGCCAACAAGAACATGAAGAGGATTTTGGCTAAAACGTTGGAAAATTATAAATATTGGGCCTATTACCTACAGTTTGCATTGTGGGGACATAGGACCACTGCCCGAACTTCAACTGGAGTTACTCCTTATTCTTTGGTTTACGGATATGAGGCAGTACTACCAGTAAAAGTCGAGATCCAGTCGTTGAGAGTACTGTTGGAGTCCAAGATTCCTGAATATCAGTGGGTGGAGAGTCGGCTAGTTCAGTTGACCTTGCTAGATGAAAGGAGGCTGAAAGCTAAAGTATCACACTTAATTATACCAGAAACGAATAGCTTGGGGTTATAACAAGAAATTCAAGCCTGGGAAAGTCAAAGAGGGTGATTTGGTATTGAAGCTGACAAGGCCGATAATGACAGATCCGAGAGGGAAGTTCAAGCCGAACTGGGAAGGACCATATCTAGTAAAGAAACTATTCTTCAAGGGAGCTACTATCATTTATGATCTAGAAGGGAATGAGTTCAAATAGCCTGTCAACCTCGATAAATTGAAGAAGTACTTTCTGTGAAGTCTCGCTAGGGAGAAAACCTCAAAAATGGGGTTGCATAGGCAAAAGTTAGAGACTACAAAAATGAGAAGATTAAAAAGTCCTGCTAGATTGAAAACCTTGAAAGAGACGTTCCAAGCAAAAATAATAGACATGTAAAAGGAGAGGGAGAGAGTGAAAAATAGTTAGTTGGAAAACTTACAAGGGCAAGCTAACTAACAACAGGAGATATGTAAAAAGCAAAATGTATTCTCGCTTTGTGCTTAATTTAAATAGAATGGATTGTCTTTGTTATTATCAAACGTTGCATTAAATGCTTTATTACACATTGTTTAACTAAAAGGAAATTCCTTTCAACAAAAAGCAGATAAAGACTACATTACATCAACTAATCTTGTCTTCTCTTCTTTTGAACATCTTGAGCACTAGATGCTTGCAATGACCTTGTTCTCTTGCTAATAATGAAATCATCTTTTTCTGTCTATTGCATTTGAACCCATGCTTTGTATTGGTTATCAGTGGATAGATCTCCATTGTAGTTGATGCCTCTCTGAATGATTCTCTGAGGCAAAGTTGCAGTTAGGTTCTCTAGAAAATTCTGAGTAAGTGGACCTGGTTCAAACTCAGGTACTAATTCTGGAATCAGCTGCTTCTGCCCATATTATCTGTAAAGTCGTGCAAGATTGTAGAAAGTAGAAAAATGTAGACCAGCTACTGGAACACAGTACGTATAGCTCCGAACAGTCACATGTTGTAGCCTCCACCATGGACACATCCACTGTATCAGAGTATCAGGGAAAGTGGCTAGCCAGCTGCGAATGTCTTCTGGGATAGGATGAAGCTGCCGAGTGGGACAGTGCTTAGCCCTATAACGAGTGATATCCCTAGGAGGTTCCAGCAATCTCAGCTTCTCATGAAACCATGCCTATGCAGATTATGAATACAGATAATGAAAAATGAGCAAAAACGGGCAGAGAAGCAGTAAATGAAGAAAATGGAAGAGAGCTAACCTCCAGCAATAAAGGACATCCAGAGAATCGTCTTGTTTCTACAAAGTTGTCCAAGCCAACAATGGTTTCTGCTAGGATAAGCAGGAAAGGGTTGAGACCCACTTCTACTTGATTGATGATAGAGAGAATCTTTGGGTCACAATTGCCTGAAGGAGATACGATCAGGAATTGAGCATAGAGGCATAGAGCCATCATCCGGGACCAATGCATTCCTTTGTTGTCTACGACCACTACTACCTCTAGGAGAGAGTTAGTTAGAACCTAATTGTTGAAAATGTGACAGAGAGAGAACTGGGGAGCAAGATCGAACATCCTAGCCATTTGAAGTTGAATAGAATGCATATCCAGGATTCCAAGAGGAGGGATCATGATCTGACAAGTAGAATCCAGTTGACAACCCAGAATAGCTTCAAACTCTTCAGGCAAGGGGCATAGTTCGACTGTATTGAACCTGAAGGTGTGTTTTTGAGAATCCCAGAATTGAGCAAGAACATGCAAAAATGAGAAGTTAATTCTTCTTGCATGCATGGATTGGAAGATAGATAGATGAAATGGGTCTAATCTTGCCCAAGATTCATAATCCAAGCCTTTCAACACTATTTGCATTTGTTTTAGGTTTCTTTCAGTCATATTTTGAGGATTTGAGATGAAGTTTAGAGTGAGAAAGTGTAGAAAATTCAGAAATGAGGAAGTTAGGGATTTGAAGTGGAAATTGGGGATTTTTATAGCTGCAGAGCCCTGCCGTAAAGGCGATCGCCTTAACGGTGAGGTGTCGCCCCTACGTGAAGAGGCGATTCCTCGTCGCCTCTTCATTAAGAGGCAATGCCCCTTTGTAGAGGCGACACCTCTCCAGCTGTGACAAGTTGTACCTGTATGTAAATTTCTGTAAAGATGCTATACTGTGTGTGAGACTCAGTTGTGAAAACAGTAAATTTTTGTGAATAAATGCCTCTATTTGCTTCAAGAGCAGCAAAAAAGTGTTATAATATCATCCTTCAGTGCAAGACCAAAAATCTGAACATAAAGCAGAAACCAAAATATTTGTTCAAGCAAGATAATAATAGTTCAGCAGACGAGAGTAAGTTTAATCTAATATGAGACGGATGCCTACTCCTTGCCCCCAAACTCATCACCATCGTCATCCCCAGATGTATCCTCATCCTGCTCCTCCTCAGTAGAGTCATCTCCTCATCCTCGCTGTCCTCTCCATCAGCAGTAGTCTCCTCTCCGACGGGAGCAACAGTCTCATCTCCAGCAAGCTCAGCACCCTCCTCCTCACTGCTAGTCTCATCCTCAACATGAATAGCGGCAAGCTGGCGCTTAAGAGCAGTGACCATGGCCTGACTAGCCTCGAGCTCATCGTATCAAAATACAATCAAGAGTAAGAAATCATGAAAGCATGCATACATATAGAGATAGGTGATGTTTTTACCTTCCATAACTTGGTCGTGTTGACCATGAAGTCCCGTTGAGCCTCTATCAAGCGATACATGTACTTTCCCTGACCTCAAAGTATCTGCATAATGATAAATTGTTAGAACTAACCTTGTGTTAAGCTAAATGTGTGAAACAGAGAGAAAGAGAAGAAATTACACGAGTGGAAGTCTCTAGGAAGAAGACAGGCTCGATAGTCATGTCAGGGGTAACAAACTGACGTCACAGCTCCCCTGAAGGCAGCCAGTACCGAACCATCAGATCTGGAGAAGCAACGAGCATGCCAGTAACCACCTGT
This sequence comes from Mallotus japonicus, assembly GCA_949634005.1. Classification (NCBI taxonomy): domain Eukaryota; kingdom Viridiplantae; phylum Streptophyta; class Magnoliopsida; order Malpighiales; family Euphorbiaceae; genus Mallotus; species Mallotus japonicus. The sequence continues at coordinate 15,609 of CATIWK010325339.1, read as the reverse complement.
GAACCAGAACTGAAACTAGCAACATCAGCAGTAGGTGGGGGCCTAGCAGAAGTACCCTCATGATAAGGTACAGTGCGAGGACGCTAAGACGGCCTCTCCTGTGTGGTAGGCCTATGTCTAACAGGTGGTGCCCTGAGAGGAGCCTGAGAAAAGCAAATGAAATCAGAAAGCTGATATCTGAAAGTGGAAGTACAGAATCAAATGCTGAATGAAATCATTTACCTGAGATGTAGATCTAGGAAGAGGAACTATCTGCAGGAGACTAGTCCGTACAAAGTCCATGTAGCGAGACTTCCTCCTCTCATAAAACTCATCAGCATCCTCTCCCTCCACTGCACGGTTTAGCTCGTCCCCCTCTAATAGATGTCCCTAGAAAATCTCGCGAGGAGGAGTAAAAGGTGGATGTCTCACTCGGGCACCCTGACCCCAGTTATGCACTCTCTCACCAAGGTACCAGACTCTACAGTCAGGTCCTCGGAGTAGCACTCTCCTCCTAGACAGAGGGATGGAGCGAATCATAGCTGGTGTCCATCCAGTCTGAGGCCCCTATAAGTTCGAACGAAGCTGCAAAAGGAAAAAAGGTAAGTGAAATAGAATGAATTAATAGTAACTATATTAATTCCAAATTATATTGCATGTTTCATACCTCATCAGGAGTCAATGTGTTCAGCCTCTCTCTATAGATCTGAACATGAGCTACGGGCCTCCTCCATACACGACTAGCACCCCACTTCGCCAAAGCTGGAAAGGGAACATCACGAGTGTGGACTAGTCCAGTGACTAACTTTAACTCTAGAGCCCAATCCTGCAAGAAATCAGAAATTTGTAACAAATCATGACAGTGATATCTAAAGAGACATCAAATAAGAAGAAAGGGAGAAGATAATACTAGATCAGCATGTCAAAATCCGCAGAAGCGCTTGGCTCCTCGCACAGTCTCATCCATGCTTTTATACAGAAAGGCAAGAGTATAGCTACCCCAGTCATAGGTGGCGACTAAATCCAGATCTCTCAAGGGAGGTAGGAAGATCAGATCTATCGAGCTGGCTGTTTCTGCGAAGAGAGTAGTGCCTAACAGATACACCAAGAATGCTCTCACTACCTGGTCCACAGCTCGAGGAGCAATGGCAGCCACTATCCTCTCCTTTGTATAATGACTCTTGATAGAGTCAATCTTAATCGTATGAGTCCCCTTCATGTCCGGGACCATACCCAGCAGTCGCTCCACGTACTCAAGATGATCGGGAGACATCCGGTGTAGACTAGCATCGAAGGGAACAGAATCCCCAAAGCATGGAATCCCCGTCATAGCAGCAAAGGACACGGGGTCAAAAGTGAACTCCCCATATGGAAGGTGGAATGTATGGGTGGTATCAGACCACCTCTCCAGTAGAGCATGTAGGGGCTAATAGTCAGTCCTCCCTTGCTCATCTGGAAGGGCTAGGATGAAGTAGGAGAACCCAGTGTCATGAATGCGAGTCTTAATCTCCTCTGGAAAACTGTCGTACCAGATCCAGGCACCGCTAAAGTTCCCAGCACTTTTAAAAGTGTGGGAATCGAGCTATTGAATAAACAGGGAGTTGAATTATTAGTTTTTATATAATTAGAAGTCATTTTTTTTACGGTTTTTTATTAAAGAGGTGACCACCTCAGTGTGAAGAGGCGATCGCCCCTTCGTAGAGGCGTCGCCTCTTCTTCAGGAGGCGATCACCCCCTGATAATTCAAATTACTACCATCGTTGAGAAGATCGCCTCAACGAAGAAGCGACGCCTCTTCAATTCAGCACTATGACAGTTCATATTCAAATTTCACAATTTCATGCATTTAATAGATTTTTCTTTCAATTAAATCATTAAACATGCATTCCTAATGATTAACCCGATGTTTTCTAATCCTATTAGCAGAAAAAAAAAAAAGCAATAAAATTGGTTACTAACCTCTCCAGTAGCCAGTCCGCAGAGATGTGATCGCGTGTCCGCAAGAAAAGGGATGGCGTCACCAATGCTTAGTCCAAAACATCGCAATGCATGTACTGGAGGAGTAACCTGATCCCATGCGGGCAAATCTGGTGTCCGTGCGGCATCCATAGCAAAAAAAGTGATTGGAAAGTGAAAGGAATTTGAGAGAAAAGAAGAAAGCTTTGAAAAGTAAAAGCGAATTTGAAAAGTGAAAGAGAAGCTTATATAGGAATGTTAAAGGAAGAAGGAGGAAATTTGGCAAAAGAAAGAAAAGGGTGAGGCCCATCAACTAAAGGAAGACGACCCACCAAATAGGCATCCCTGACGGAACCTATTTTAAAAAAAATCAAGAAAAGTTAGAAAAATACGAGGAAGTAGAAGATTATTTGTTTCATCAATTGGGTGCATCCCGAAATTAAAATTATAGAGAATTGGAGGGTTTTGATCAAAGCAATAACGAAGAAAAGAGATGATCGGGCTTGATAGAGTTCCCAAGATTCAAAGAAGAGATAATTGGGCTTGATGGAGTTCCCGAGATTCGAAGAAGAGATGATAGGGCTTGATAGAGTTCCCGAGATTCGAAGAAAAGAGATGATCGGGCTTGATAGAGTTTTTGAGATTCGAAGAAAAGTGATGATCGTGCTTGATAGAGTTCTCGAGATCATGATGAAAGACAACGGCTTGGGCCAGGAAAACCCGGGATCGCAGTACTTAGTGGATTTTAGGCCAGGAAAACTTGAAATTCATGTTAAGTTATAATGAGTAACTGATCGGGCCAGGAAAACTTGAGGAACACGGTTACGTTTCAAAGTCGAGATTTACGTCAAAAAGACTCAGAACTCGCACCATCTTTTCTACTAAGTGAAGCTCGCATCAGAAAGGCACGAGGATCACGTCAAACTTATAATGAGTGACTGATCGGGTTAGAAAAGCCCGAGGAACATGGTCGCATTTCAAGTCAAAGTTCGACCTATCGGGTTTGAATTCCCGGAATTGACGGCCCAAACGAAGCTTGCAGGTTAGGTATGTCGTTTCTCACATTCATAACACATGTTGCTTTTTCAAAAAAAAAAATTGATTTCATAAATCTGCTTTTTGAAAAACCAAGGGGGCAAACTGTATGTCGTTTCTCACATTCATAACCTTCAAGCCCGACCCAGACCTTTTGGGCCTGTGGCCCAGAGTAGGCCTGGGTGAAGAGGAGATCACCTAAACGAAGAGGCGACGCCTCTTCACCCTGGACATTGATGAGGCGACGCCTCATCGATGAGGTGCCGCCTCATCATACCTATCCCCTACAGTAATAAATGCTATTTATTGCTGCATTAAACTCTAAAATCTACCATATTTCCTCTCCTCTGTATTTTTGAATGAAAATAAAGACTTTTAAGGCAAAAATCAGCTGGAAAAGAGGAAGTAATGATGAGAAATACTAGGTGGAGAATAGACCTAGATTTTTAGGAAATTGGAAAGAAAGAGAGAGAGAGAAGCTTAAATAGAAGCTTAAGCCTGATATTTGAGGGACTTGGCCATATAGAAGAAAAAGGACAACAAGAGAGAAAGAAGAAAACATTCTCAAGGGAAAGAGGAAGAAAAACAAGAGAAAACTTAGAGAAAAGAAGGGAAAAGTGGTTTTCAAGCTTAAGGAGCCTAGTTCTTTGAAGGAGAAGAGGACTTCTTGCATTCAAATCATCAAACAAACTCTGAGGGCTGAGTTAGGAGCTCCAAAAGTTCTTCATTCAGTGAGGATTCTCACATTTGAGTTTTAAAGCTTTATTTTCATATTAAAAGCATAAATTGTTTGATTTTAGTTTCCTTTTAGTATTTCTTGCTTATTTGGTGTTATATGAAAGCATGATTGCTTGAATTTGTGAATTTTTAAGTTTTAAGTCCCTGTTTTACGTTTATTTGCATGTATATTTGAATTGCTTAGTATTTAAGGAAGATGGTAATTTGTTTAACTGCTGTGCCTGTTGAGAAGGCGACGCCTCTTCATAGAGGCGCCGCCTCTTCACAATGAGGCGATCGCCTCCCGCCCAGAATTATGCGCGATTCTGCTTTACTCTAGTATATATTTAGTATACTTTTCGTATATTTCCTGTATCTGATACACATACTATGTTTAGTATTTAATGTCTCATGCATTTACCTTATTCTAGACTTATTTGAATGATGACTTGCTTAAATGATTAATCCATGCTTATGGGAATATTCATGTCTACTATGTTTAAATGTGATTTGAATTATTATTATGTGAATATTGTTTATATTAAGGTTATGAAGCTAACCATATTTGTTGTAGGTTTTTTTAGTGATTCTTTAATCACTATTTAATTAGTGAATTAATTAGTTCTTGAGAGGTTCTATTGATTATTGTAATGATTGTACAAAGAATTGTAATCCTTAATCCTTTCCCCATTTGTTTTGAATGAATGCTTGTAATATTCTTTCCATTATTTGTTCAATTGCCAAGGTAATAAGCAAGCAAATAAGACCAATGTGCAAAGTTGGTAAAATTGTAAAAGTGGAAGCGTGTGCAACCAACATTAATAAGGAAATAATTTGATAACTAAAGGTAATAAAATATAAAACACGAACAGAGGCCAACCGCAAGGTTGGGTGGGCATCCCAAGCCCATACCCAGTTTCCGAACCTGATCTCTGAAGACGGCTTCTGGGTACCTCCGTGGAATCTAGTTGCTGTAAGTGTGTCCCGGTTTTCATCCAGGTGGCGACTCCATCTCCGATGATGGGCCTCAAGCCCATCTTTGTATTTCCTAGCTGGCCCCGAGCTCGCACAGTGCCGTGGTCGCCAACACTTGGGCACGCGCTAAACCCCGCCGCCTAGATGAAGCATCAACCATGACTGGCTCATTGAATACATAGGACTTCAGAACCTCAGTTGATGTGACATTTGCACAAAACCAAATCCTAGAAAGAAGAAATCTATTAAGCCACACTGCGCTGGTCACAAGGAACATTTCAACTTTCTAGTTTACAAGCAAAGATGCACACATACATATATACTCAAGCTATGCAAATTAAAGACCATAGGAGAGTAGCTATAAAAACTGAGTACTCAAAAAACACCACCTTAACTAGCTTGTAACTAAAGAAGCAGGGGCCAAACACTTATAGTGATTTTGTATTTATTCCTAAATTTTTTAATCCAAGGTTAAATGATTTTTTTTTTTGGCATAGTAATTTCATGCTTAGTCTTTTTTTACAAAATTTAAAATAGAATTGCATTATGCATTGTGCAAAAAATTAAATAGGTAAAATTTCAACAACAATTCACAAATAAGCTAACCTAACTAAAAACAGTCTTCAAATTGAAAAAAAAAAGAATCAATACTTTATTATGGATTAAATATTATGAGCCATACCTAATTTTACATGTATCTAATTTTACCTAATTATGAATTAATCGAAGTTTAGTAGATTCTGAATACCTACGGTTTAGAAGAAAAAAAAGCCCTCAAATACTTCAATAACAACATTTTGGACCAATAATTCACTCAATTGTTTTTTAAAGGGATAACGACTTTTTTAGTCCTAAAAGTATAATGGTTTTAACAAATTAGTCCTAAAAGAAATTTCTTTCACAAACGGTCCTTAAAATTTTTAAAATTATTCCCGTTGGTCCTAGTCTGTTATGTTGGAAGGAAATTGCTGAGATGGAGAAAACGACCCCACTTTACTTCAGACCTTAAGTGCCACATAAACACACCCAATCCACTTGGCAGCCACATCATCATCATCCTCATCATCTTCTTCTTCTTCTTAAATAATGACTCCACCTCATAACTTTGAACCAAGCTCTGTTTGCTTGGCAAAATGGTTCAGACCAACCAGTCCAACCACCTCTCTCATAATCATTTGAAGTCTCCTCTCCCATAATCCTTTGCCTATTTTCCTCCTCTTTATCCAACCACGACGACCAACCAGTGGCCCTATCTTCTCCAATTCTTGGACCATCTCCATTCCAAAAGTGCTCAAACAATCTCAGTTTACTGTGCTCATTTAAGAGTATAGATGGACAAAACAAACTAAATTCAATTTCAGCTTGACATAAAAGCAGTGGCCAACTCGTGGTATGCAACTTACTACTCAAATCGACGAAGACTAATAAATACGTCAACTTGTTCTAGTTCTAGCTGAATTATTAGAAAACATCCTACTAAAATCAGTAAATTATGGTTGTTCCAAAAAATGAGAAGTTGTAAATAGTACACTGCCATGACCCATATACTTATATCTTCATTATGGTTATTTATTAGCAACTTTATAGCTAACAAGGAAGCCGTTTTCCTATTATGAAAAGAAGGATTTTTTTTTTTGAAAATGACTTATTGTTCCTTTGACTACAGACAAATTTCTCAAGGTGTCACAAACAATATAAGAGAAAGACTAATATTATCTCGAAAGGCCAAAGAATTGATTCCAAAAATGTTCACTAACATTTGATGTATGGTTGTTTCTGAAGGAGAAGAAGATGAAAGTATCTTTTTCAAACAATCTGCTATGTGCTAGCAGAAATAGTATGGTATTACATTAAATTCATGTAAAGATACTCATAGTTAAGAAAAATTAAACTAAAACCTGCCTTAGCAGCATGTTGCATATGGTAAATAGAGCTTGGATTGCATGTGCATAAATTTTCCTCATCTCTGAAACCTTGAATCTGGAAAACTCCCTTTGAAAGATGTGCAAGTAGTCTCTACACAGCTTGGAGCTACCTGGATGACGCAAAAATATTTATTCCCATCTTCCATTCAATACATCAGTGATGTCCCTGCTCTAATAAGCCTTCAGAAGAGCAAAAAATAGTTCCTCGCTATCAAGGTTAAGCTCAACAGCTTTTTCCAATATGCTAATCTTCTTCTCAAGCATCTGCAAGTGAGCACCTTTCTGAGGTTGCATATTGGTAATCCGATCTTGAAACTTTACGAAATCCAGCCATACTTTTTCATCATGACAATGCTCTCCAGTTAAGATATTGAATTCCCGTGTCTTGCGTAGCATTTCATCTTCCGAAGACCCTTCAACAAATGATGCCCTTGGGACTAACCCATGATCAACACCTCCTCTAGATACTTGAGTTTCTGAAAATATAATTAAATCACTCGAAGTAATGACCATAGGCTACTTAGGTGCAAGAAGCTGAAGGCGCTTAAAGTTCTTGTGGGATTCAAGAACAACATTCTTTGCAGATCAATACCGACCATTTCCTTAGATTGATTGGTTCATATTTCCTTAGGATCCTTTTTTGTCTTCTTATTTATTTTTATAATATAGAAAGCAAGCCAGATTTTGTTAAAGTTGATTTCTTATCCAAAGAAAAGAACCTCTGTCTCTATTTCTATGGATTTTATTTTATTTGGTCATCTGCAGTTGTTAAATTACCTTTCTCTGAATTGGCTGCAATATCAATATGTTTTTCTCTTCTTCATGTGATTTGATAGCCTTTGATTATCGTCCTCTACTTACTTCCTCTGCTATATACAAGTATGGCAAAGGAGTATAACGGATCACCTAAACATCATCAGCTTGAATCCAAAAGGAAGCGTTTAACTTGGATCTTCGCGGTCGGTGGCCTCTGCATATTGTTTTACATTTTCGGAGCTTGGCAGACAACTGCTCCTCCCATCAATTGATCTGAGGTCTCAAATAAAGTCAGCTGCAATTGAGGAAACATCATTAGAAGAATCGCCACATGGGTCAAATTCATTTTCAGAGCTGTTAGTACAATTTTCGTCAAAGCAATTGCAGCGATTCCGGCTACACCTCAAAGCAGTTGAGGATGATTGCTTCTCGTTGCTATCTTCAATGAAGTTCTGAACCATTTTGCCAAACAAACAGAGCTTGGTTCAAAGTCATGAGGGGGAGTCATTAGTTAAGAAGAAGAAGAAGAAGATGATGATGATGATGATGATGTGGCTGCCAAGTGGATTGAGTGTGTTTATGTGGCACTTGAGGTCTGAAGTAAAGTGGGGTCGTTTTGTCCATCTCAGCAATTTCTGTCCAACATAATAGACTAGGACAAACGGGAATAATTTTAAAAATTTTAAGGACCGTATGTGAAGGAAATTTCTTTTATGACTAATTTGTTAAAACCACTATACTTTTAGGACTAAAAAAGTCGTTATCCTTTTTTTAAAAAGGCATTCTATTGAAAGGAACATTGTGCTACATCATTAAGGAGAATACACCTAAGAAAGCCAGGCAAAAAGTCCCAAACAGTAAGATTCAAGAAAGAACCTACCTTCTTAGCAAAAGTGTGAGCAGCTCTATTAGCCGTTATAGGAACAAACTGAACTGATACATTCTTGGTTTGAGCAAGCAACTTCCTGCAGCAACACAATAACATACCAAATTTGGACATGTCTGAAGATAAAGAGTGAAGATTATCAAACACCCCTTTTGCATCCATTTCTATTATTATATTTTCAAGATCCAGGTTCTTAATCCAACCTAGTGCCTCTTTCAAGCAACAAAATTTAGCCATTAAAGCATAACAAGAACTAGCTAACACCTTGGAAAAACATTTCACAAAATAACCATTGAAGTCCCTTAAGATCATGCCAAAATTGATTTTTTTACTGTCAGGTATCTATATTTAACCTCATAAAATTAATTGGAGGTGTATACCAGCATGTAGAACGGGTATTACAGTGGCCTGACTAAGAAGCATCTGTCAAATTCTTTACTTTATGGAAACTACACAGTATATCCATGGCAGTACGAATGCAACGATCAGCATTTTGAAACTGCCTATTCCAACGCCAATTACTCCTCTGTCTCCAAATCCTCCACAAGACCATACATAACTTTTCTTTGGACCTCAGACCAAGAGTAGCCAACATTGACGACACCCATGAGCTGAAATCACTAACATGTTCATTACACAATTCAAACCTAGCAGCTCTCCAACAACTTTTTCGCAAAAGCACAATCAACAAACAAGTGGATTACATGCTCTCCTAATTCTTTACATAAAACACATTCATTACATTCAACAATACGCTTCAGAAATAAGTTTTATCTTACCGTAATAGAACATGTGTATTCTAAAATAAGATTTTTATATTTTTATAGAAAAATATTGTGAATTTTAATAACTCAACACGTAAGATTTTAAGGGCAAATGCTACATTATGAAGAGTGACACATGTCAAATTTTTAACTTAATGACTTTGGAGTTTAGCATTATATATATATATATACACACACACACGAGAAGCACTTAAGGGAGATTCCACGGTAGTATGAATGTAGTGGTCAGCATTTTGAAACTGCCTATTCCAAAGCCAATTCCTCATCTGTCTCCAAATGCTCCACAAGACCATACATAACTCTTCTTTGGACCTCAGACCAAGAGTAGCCAACATTGACGGCACCCATGAGCTGAAATCACTAACATGTTCATTACACAATTCAAACCTAGCAACTCTCTAACAATTTTTTTCACAAAAGCACAATCAACCAACAAGTGGATTACATGCTCTCCTAATTCTCCACATAAAACACATTCATTACATTCAAACAATACCCTTCAGAAATAAGTTTTCTCTTTTCGGAATAGAATATGTGTATTCTAAAATAAGATTTTTATATTTTTATAAAAAATATTATGAATTTAATTTTAATAACTCAACTCATAAGATTTTAAAGGCGAATGCTAAATTATGAAGAGTGACACACACACGAGAAGCACTTAACGGAGTGACACACACACACACACAAGAAGAACTTAACGGAGTTATTTAGTAGAGTAAGAGAGTGCACTCCCAGGCTTCCTACCTCGTATCACAAAAGAGTGGGGGAAGGAAGACATGTGAGGGAGCGAGAAAGTGTCTTACCCATTTATTGAATCCAAGAAAAGAGGACTTTGATAAACTGAAAGTTCAATAAAGTATCCCTTTCCGAATGCTTCACCGTCTGATAAGAGCTGTGAAGCAGTGAACTGAAGCAGGCCACTCCCTGTTAACCCTCTTAATATTCAACTACTTATATTGAATGACGAGTTAGTGTTGAGCTCTATAAACTCGCGAGTCTTATCAAATGTGTACGTATAAATTTAACATAAATTTTAATTAATCATCAACAGTATGTTGATTCAATTAAAAAAACCATCAGAGATGTAATTAAAAATGTTAACATAAATATTTGCTTTGTCAAATGGTACTTTTTGATGCACTAATAAAGGGAAGTTTTTGCCTACACTAAATGTATTGCACCCTATATTGAATTTCTAATATATATTTTAAATGTTTTACATCTAACCAATAAAAATAAAAATGTGACATGTTTTTGTGTTGCAAATTCAACAGGAGAATATCATATACTAAGAATAGATAACCCCCCAAGAATAGATACCAATGCAGGTAACCCCTCAGGGCAAACAACTATAGCTTTCTGCATAGCTTATTTTGGTCTGGAGTTTTTTAACTCAATTGCTGTAGCCTTCGGGTGGAATTTCAGTGCAATGATATTTGCTCAAAGTTTCAAAAAAAAAAAATAGATAAAAAAATTTCTTACTTTAATGGGAATATATATATATATATATATATCTTAATTCAAATTGTTTGTATTTCAAATGAAGCTAACTTCTTGTGATAAGATTTAGATTTTTTGTTGTAACAAACATTGTAACACTGTATATTTATGAGTTTAATGAGGGTAAAAATATTACACTTTGATGAGCCTATTCTTTACGAACAGCAGTTACAGTTTGAAATTGGACGTTGATGTTGAAGTAGATGGCCTCATTCTAGTTGTACCATTAGGAAGTAAAACCCTCACATCAACCGTGCTGATACTAGCCAGTAGTAATAACATAATGGTAGAGATCACAATTACAGCCCCATGTGGATACACAATTGTTGTGTTAACATTTCATGATACAGGCAGCCTAATCCTTATCTATATTCACACACACACATATAAATATAGACGAAAAAATCAACTTAAATGACTTTGTAAAAAAAAAGTCCCTTGGACTACTTCATTTATGTTGAATTTCCTTAAATATCTAATTTTCTGATTAAAATATGGGTACAAAGTGGATACACAACTGTTGTGTTAACAATTCCCATCATACAAGCAGCCTAATTCTTATCTACACTCACACACACATATAAATATATATATATATAAAATCAACCTAAATGACTTTGTAAAAAAGTGTTTCTTGGACAACTTCATTACTAAGGTTACATTTTAAGTGTTGATAACAATTTTCCTACAACCTTTATATATGTCGAATTGCCATAAATATCTAATTTTCTGATTAAAATATAGATTAAATGTTAGTGAGGGAGTAGTGAAATGGTAACTTTTCTCCAATGACATCCTGAGGTACATAGTTCAAATTATGTCGTCGTCAATTTAAAAGGGTATGACTATCCCCTATTATGCAGTCCATGAATATTTAGGTCATATGACATCCCTATTAACCAAATATATACACACACATTGAATTGGTTACAAAGTAAAGATGGTCTATTTACACTAATAATCAATCATATTAGTTGGCATAAATTGCTCTACATTAAATTACGTTTCAAATTTAAATTATGGTTTAATTAATTGTTAAAAAATTTGTATCGCTCTTATAGTTGATTCTCTTCAAACTAATTTAGATGTAGTAAATTATAAATAGAAAAAGAAAAAAAAAGTATATGCAGAAAATCTCTCATGGCCCTCTTCTCTCTTCTATTATTTCCTTCTCTTTTGTTTATCTTTTACTTTTGAATATAAAAGTTTACACCCGACAGAAAAAAACGTACAAACAGTCCTACACTAATCATATCATGTTCCTTAACTTTAAATTGACCAATCACCGTAATCAAGCTTCCGCTACAATTCAGCATGCAAGAATCGATCACTTCTACCTAGGACTATCTTTATATAAAGTCAAGATCAACTTGAAAGCCCATCATGATATAGCCAATTTAATTTCTTAGTTTTGTTGAAGCTAACAGGAAGCACAAGCCATGGCAACATTGAGCAATACCAAATTGAAGTTAAAGCTTCTTATCGACAAGAAAGAGAAGAAAGTGTTATTTGCAGAAGCAAGTAAGGAGTTTGTAGATTTTCTTGTTAGTTTCATGTCATTGCCATTAGGAACTGTGAGTAAGCTATTAAAAAGAATAACATGGTGGGTTGTGTGGGGGAACTATACGAGAGCATCCAAGCTTTAACTGAGACTTACCTTCAACCGTTCAAGAGTAAAGAGTATATATTGAATCCAAAAGCTTTTATATCTGCAAGTGATACACCTCTTTTATTGCCCAGTGATGAAATTGCCAGTCAACAGGTGTACACATGTCCAAAAAAGGAAGTAACTTTTCTTTACTCTAATGAGTCAAATGAGTACTGTAATCGATGGACTGATGGTCCAAACACGACATGTCCCAAATGCAGAAACAAAATGTCCAATCGGTCGAACTACGTCGCTCCGGACCGGATGCTACAAAAGAAGTAGCTGGCAATTGTAGAGGTGGTGGATTTGTGAAAGATGTGGGGACCTATATGGTGATGGATAATCTTGATATGCATATGTTTATTTTTCTTTAATTAACTGAAATTTATTTTTCTTCTGGTCTCTTTTCAGAGGTTGAGAATTCTTCAGGTATCTTTGCAGGTGAAGAATGTTCTGACAAGCATTTTCCTCGACGAAGATCATGCAGCGTATGAAAGCAGCTGCGTGGAGGTTCAGTGATATAATAGCTTATTCAAGTAAAGTATTAACAGCTGAAGTTTCAGATAAATCAAAGCTCAATTGGACATTAAGTTGATCAATAGCTAATATGTTAAAGAATTATATCAAATACCATATTACAACTCTAAATGCAGAATTATATCAAATCAGCATACAAAAAATTTGTTAAAGAATCCATATTACAACTTCAACACTCTAATTAAATTACCCCTGTAACAATGCAACAAACCTTGCACAAAAACTTCCTACCTACCTGTCCAAGCAGTAACTCAGCAAGAACACAGCCTGCATGTTTCAATGTCAATAGCTGTTGTGTATCCAGTTGCCCCAAATATTAACTCCAGTGCTCTATAATATCTAGAACAAATATATGATATATTTGGCTCTCCTTTTACCTGAAAAAAAAAGAAATTAGCAAACATATATATCACAACTTAGAGAAAGGATATAGGCAAATGAACATCACAAATCGTTTCATCATCCAAGAGAACATAAACAGATAAACATGAAGAAAAGGAAAAAAGCATAAAACTTCACCGAAATTATACAGACAAGGAAAAAGGGGAACTGAAGCACCTCAGTGCAGATTTTAACAACCTATTCAATTGATCCTCCAGAATCTTTCTTTGAAAGCTTTAGATGGAGATGGATCCTAAAGCTCCTGAACCAAATAGAGAAATAACAAAAAAAAAAAAGCTTGTATCAATAACCAAGAAGAGATATTAATGCCTCATCGAAATGCAAAAGAAAATCAATGAAAAACTTACTGCCTTAGCAAATTCAGTGGCTGGGTTTGGGAATTTGTATTCAACTCTTCAAAATGAAAGATTGAAGCTTGAATAATTTACCTGTTTAGAAGTCCTTTTCTTGTTGAAATGATGATATAAGTGACCAAAAGACAGAGTAGAGAAAGTGGAAACAGCAGCAACAACAAGAACAGAATTTAAACGAAAAGAGGCATTAATTAACTAACTATGAGATTGGTTCTTCTCACGAACCTTGATTTTTCTTGTATTTCCTTGGTCCTCAAAGAGCACCAGGAGGACGGATATTGTGAGAGTAGGAGAAGAGAAGTGAGCGTTAGTGTTGGTGGAGAGAATGGTTATAGAGTGGGAATTAGGAGAAAAGCTAAGGTCCATTAACAGGAAAGTGAGGTGAAGTGGTGAAGACTGAAGAGAAGAGGATAGGGGAGGAGGCAATAACAAATGAAAACCCTAATCATTCAATGAAAAAGAATTAGAAATAAAAACAGTCAAATAGGGAACTTATTTCAGAAATTGTTCAATTGAGCAGATTAGTGCAACAAAATTTAACAACAATTTAGCAGAGCAATGAGCAGAGTATGAAAAATTCTAGATTTGGTGAGAAACAAACACAAGAAAAATATATACTTCATAAACAAAGCAGATCTGGATGGAGAGAATATAAACAGCAAGTTCAATAGCAAAATATAAACAGCAAGTTCAATAGCAAAATATAAACAAAGCAAGCCACAAGTTCAACTTGTTTGTACATGCGATGAAGCTCTTAAAGTCGGAAGGTTAATTGCTCATCAAGCTCGTCAAGCCGAAAGTTCAAGAGCAAACCACCTGCATTGAAGCTCGTCAAGCCGAGAGTTCAAGAGCAAACCACCTGCTTTGAAGCTTGTCAAGCTGGAAGGTAAACAGGTGAAGCTTGCGTTGAAGCTCGTTGAACAAGAGAGAGTGAATAGGAAATAAGAAAAAAATAAGTGTAGCCGGAAGGTGAACAGAATGGGCGGAGGTGAGAGGAGTCAAGAGGCTGAGAGCTGCAGAGGGTCGAGAGGTTGCGATAGTGGCCGCTGAAAAAGAAGGAATAAGAAGAAGGGATTTTAGGTTAAAGGTTATTTAGGTTTTAAGGTAGCGACGGATTTTGAAATCCGTCGCTATTTTTTATATATTTTTTTTGAAAATTTAATCTATTCCATTTACAAAATTATATGAATCGAATATTGGCCTATCAAATGTTGTAAAAATATTAAAATCAAATTCATTTATTATTAAAGTAAAAATATTTTAAAAATATAAATGTGGCCTATAAAATTTTGTATAATAATTTCAATATAAGATATTTTTAAATTGAATTAAGAATAGTTTCATTAATTGTAAGAAAAATGTAATTATAAAAATTTGAGAAAAATAATATTGATATATAAACTACAAAATTTTAAAAATAAAATAAATTAAATGAACAATTTATCATACTATTATTGAATTGAAGCTTGAAAAAAAAAAGAATATAAATAGTTTAAAATTTGGTTAAAAAATATTTTTGAGAAAATTAGCGACGGATTTCAAAATCCGTTGCTAACTGAAATCCGTCGCTATTTTTCATAATTTTTTTTTTGAGAATTTAATCTATTAAATTTACAAAATTATATGAATTGAATATTGGCCTATCAAATGTTGTAAAAATATTAAAATTAAATTAATATATTATTAAAGTAAAAATATTTTAAAAATATAAATGTGGCCTATAAAATTTTGTATAATAAATTCAATATAAAATATTTTTAAATTGAATAAAGAAAAGTTTCATTAATTGTAAGAAAAAGGTAATTATAAAAATTTGAGAAAAATAATATTAATATGTAAACTAGAATATTTTTAAAAATAAAATGAATTAAATGAACAATTTATCATACTATTATTGAATCGAAGCTTGAAAAATTAAAAAAAAAATATAAATAGTTTAAAATTTGGTTAGAAAATATTTTTGAGAAAATTAACGATGAATTTTGAAATCAGTTGCTGAATTTAATTTCCATCACTAATTTAGCAACGGAATTCAGTTTCCGTCGCTAATCGAATTCAGCGACAGAATTTCTAAATTGCTTTTTTCTTGTAGTGTATATATACCAATATAGTGGCACAAATAGCACAAATAGCTTGAAAAAAAATAATAATA
>CATIWK010325302.1:0-17578 GCA_949634005.1 Mallotus japonicus | reverse complement strand
GTGAAGGCTAATGAATCTGCAGGTAAAGATCAATGAATTTATATATGAAGGTCAATGAATCCAACGTATGGATAGACAAAAACAATATTTTTTAATTAAAAAAAATGAATCTCCAATCAATAACACATGAATCTCTACGTTATAACTAATGAATCTATATGCACAAACTAAACAAATACAACAAAATAATTTGCAATCAAAAACCAATCTAAACAGATACAAGAAGAAGAAGAAGAAGAAGGAGCAGCTGTTGAATTTCAGAAGAACTGATATGTAACTTTTGCAAATCCTCCTCTATGGCTCAAGTTATGATTTCAGATTTTGAAGCACTTGAGAGACACCTTCTCAAGAAGAAGCCATTGAAAAAAAAAAGTGCAGAAGTGAAGGATAATGATCGGAGAAGACGAAGAGCTTAGGTGCAAAAGTGAGGGATGGTGATCGGAGAACACGAAGAGCTTAGGAAAAAGAAGCCATTGATATAAAAAAAAAAAAAGTGCAGAAGTGAGGGATGGTGATCGGAGAAGACGAAGAGCTTAGGAAAAGAGAGAGCGTTAAAAAAAAGCAAAGGAAGGCAGGAAGTGATATAAAAAAAAAAAAAAGGAAGCGTTAATAGAAGAACTCACACGTGTTATGGACCCCTAATCCATATTGCAATATGGATAAGGGTCCATGATATAATTTGCAATAGAATATAGATGCAGTGCGCTTCAAGAATTATTTTAACTGATCCAACATCCCTGCTACACACAAAATGGATTTTAAATAATTGTATTATTTTAAAATTTAAATTAAAAACTATTTTAGAGTTTTCATAATATATTTTCCTCGTTGTATGGGATTTTTCTTTAATCTTATTGAATTGACAATTAAAATTTTAAAATATCAAATATTAATCTAATTTTTTTTAAATGAATAATATTTAGAATGTAATATTATTTTTTTCATAAATGATTTATTTATATTTAGAATGTAATAATAATATTTAGAATGAATTTATTTTAAAAAATAAATTGAGTAACCGACTTAATTAACCTCTTATTTAATTCATGACATCAAATACAATATATGAGAGTATATGAGGTGGGAACCATTATTTCAACTAAAAATGTGACTAGTTCCATAGCTTATTAATTATCTAATATTTGTGTGAACAAAAGATACCGAACGATAGGTCATAAGAAAAAGAAAAAAAAAATCTCTTGAATTCCATTGTTTTCTTCTTCGGGTTTTCTGTGCATTGTCCATGTTTCAAAAAGGTTGACTTGCAAGATAATTGCCGTTATGTATGTATGAACTTGACTTCCCTCAAATACTGTACATTGATCTGTTTCATGAATGAATTGAAGATAAAGGAATGTATCCTCGTTGAACAACTGGTTTATATGATGGAAATGCCCTGAAGGATTAGTGGTTCCTGGACACACCACATATAGCACCCAAAAGCGATTGGAAATTGGTGTATCCAATGTCCCCTAAAGTTACAACAGAAAAATGGGTTCGTGGTTGCTAAGATCCTTCTTTGGATTATGTTTGTTTCACAAGTTGGCGATTCTGATGGAAATTAATCCAGAGTCAAGAATTCGTTTGAATGCACATGTACTGTGGAAGAACATCAAGAACCAACGGAACAAAAATTAGGACAGAACATAACATGACCTAATTTCAATCAGTGAAGACTTTTAAACAAAGCATGAGGATGAAATACAGCAATACAAATAAAAAGACTAATATGAGAGTTATTTTGCAAAGATTGTTGTTACAGGCAGAAAAAAAAATGAAGCCAACAAGCATATATTTTACATGAGGGGACACATTCTTTATTTTTCTGGACATGAAGACATTGCATCCATCTTGTAACATGACAAAAATTATGGAGTTTATATAACACCAGCAGACCATTTTAACTGAGAGAATTTATGAACGACAAGCGACATTACCTCAAAGACACCCTACAAAAACCAGGAATTACAACCTAAAACACTCCCCCTTGTGCTAATAATATGTCTCATATTAAACATCACACGGATTTAATTAATACTCACTTCAAAGACATTGAAGCTCCGGGTGTTTAGTCATGCCTTGAACACTCTCTTTCTGTCAAGAAGGAAGCAGCAAGAAGCATTCTGACAAAGGCTGTCTAATGCGGGAAAGTAAAACATCTTCCCAGCCCAACAGGTGTCCTAGACCTTCATTCATGATTCATGGCGAGAATGGTGTTACATTGTTCAGAAATTAAATTTCAAGAAATGCATCATGGACCAAATATTGGTTGCAAATCCACACAACACATATCATTCAACTAAAACACACCATAAAATTCGAATATATTACAAGTAGCCATTAAACAGGGTCTTCCCAGAAAAAACAAGAAATAAAAAGGAAATTTGGAGGATAGCTGCAACTAAGAACCTACTGTCCAAGCTAACCCTTTAGCTCCCCAAGAGTAGTAACTGGTAGGCCATTGATATCTGGTGACTGCGAATTGGATATGGAGATCAGCTCAGACCTATACTTGTCTGCTCCATCATGATCCACTTCAATAAGCTTCTTACTTTCCAAATTTTCTAATGAGAGCCGTGTGGAAAGAGTCTTCTCTGGCAGAGAGTAAGAGATAGCAATAAGCGACTCCCTTGTCACTTCCTCTGGAGCATCTTTGCCAGGTTCTATCTTATCCATAAAATGACAACCTTCTAGTCCTTCATTCAGTTCACATTGTTGTGCCGTAAAAATAACAAACATTAAAACAGTGGAAATCATGAGCAGCGCGAGACCAAATGTTAAGCCAGCAAATAAAAATGAGCAGCCATTTGTGACACTAATTTACTGGATAAAAATAACACAATTTCTAGAGTCTAAAAAACTTGCATTCCATGGAGGAGAGAAAAGTTCAACATAATTTGGCAACTATCAAGAATCCAATTTGTATAATGTTTACATTTGGATTTGTACATGTGTTGTGCAATAATATGTAGCAGTCGACATAAGTATTTACAAGCTGCAATTAGGATACATGACTCTTAAGGCTCATAGAAGGCTTACTTAGAGGTCTGGTTGACTATGGGTTGTTAAAAAATTACTTACAGCACACTTGGAATAGAACCAAAAAAAAGAGAGAAGTTGATGGAGTCTCAAAAGCAAAAAAAATAATAATAATAATAATAAAAAAATAAAAATTTAAAAGTCATGAATGTAATACTTTGAACAAAATAAATGAAACTAATATGGAAGAGAAAGGTGAAAAATAGAAACATGAATACATTGTCTGAAAATCAAAGAATGGAATGGATATTAAAAAAGGAAAAGAAAACAATAAATGCTGAAGGAGCATATGGTAGATATAATAGAATGCAACACAAATTGTAGAAAGAAAGAAGGATGAATGATGATTGTTGCAGGGACCATCTATATCTATATTTGTATCTATATCTAAATAAATATAATAAAGCTAAGTTCCAGACTAGGATTCAACCAAATTGTGCCAAATGGTATCCTATTAGATTTACATGTAAGGGTTTATTTGGAAGTTGCATAGCATAGTTAATTTAGCTAGTCTTTTTATTTTCTCAAAAACAATATTTTGGTTTTAATATGCTTTATTTTGTATTTATTTTAACTTTATTATTTGCAAACTTTATATCTTTCTCTTTCACAACATTTTATGGAAGTTAAAACAAAATATTTTTGAACCTTTTAATTATCAATCATTATCTCCTTCAACCTTTAACTTTCAAGTCATTATTTTCCTCAATCTTTCAACTTTCAAGCCATTATTTTCCTCAACTCTTCAACTTTCACATTCATTCTTATCTTTTATTAACTTTTATATATATGCCATGAATTTAATGATTCTTTTCTATTTACAATTTTCTTCACCTTTTTATATAAATCACTTCCTCAGTGTCAAATGTTCTTTTAGGTTGATCATTCATCCTTTACTTGATTATTCTACATTCAAAATACTACTAAATCAATTTCAATTTTATTTTCAACAACAACTAAAAAAAGGTTAGTTGAATTTATCTTCATTTTATACTTTTCTTTCATATTACACTATATCGTTGCATGAAATTTGAAACATTTTAATTATTTGTCTATTTGTTCATATCGAGGGGGAGGAGGAATGACGAACAGAAATTTTCAGCTATTTTTTCAAGTTGTAACATAAAATATTATTTCATTTTCAATTGCATATGAATTTAGTTTTTTAGAAATTAGAATATTTTTTATACAAAATTTTTATTGGCATTTTTGAATCGCCCACGCATTGGGCGGGCACATGTGTAGCTTCAATAATCAAAATAATATGATTAAGGTGAGCCTGATCTTGCAAAAAAGACCATAAAGCAACAAGGGAGAGTATGGATTGGATTGGACTGATGATAATTTCGATGAGGAAAAGAAATTGAATGGTGATGGAAAATGAGCGATGAAGCAAGGGAAATCACAGAGAAAGGGAGCAGCATCAAGATAAAATATAAATATTTACCTCTGAGTCGTGCTGCTATGTTATCCAAATGATCTATTGAGGAATCCAATAGGGTAGGTAGCTAGCAAGCAAGCGACAAGAAAAATTTTTCTAGAAAGTTAGTGGATGAATCAATTAGCAAATTTCATGCGTCATCTAATTATGTTGGTTTTAGGAAGCAGAGCAAGGTATGAATTGATTGGGAAGTCTATTACTCGTATCCATCCAGACCCAAAAATCATAAAGAAAGCAGAAGCAGAAGCAGCAGGAATTGAATTGAGAAAATAATAATTAAAGTCAAAGGATACCAAAGATAAGAGAAGAGAAGAGAGATCATACCTGTAGGTTGGTCCGTCCGTCCGTCCGTCCGTCCGTATGTGCTAAATCGGGAATTGATAATGGTTTGGCGAGGAGGAGAAGCAGAGGGAGAGAGAGGGTGTTGTGATTTTGACCTCTTTGTTTTAACTTAACAATACAAAAACAAAAAGAATAGATTCAACTTTACTACAATACAACTTGTACGTTGAAAAATCAAAATAAAGGAAAATTAAAAATGGGATGGATATCCTATCCATTCAGATTGAGTACAGAATAATCAAATCAATCGCCCCGATCCTTTGACCCAGTCCGAATACCACCCACCCGTCCGATCCGTTGCTGTTTTGTATTGTATTATTATATTTGTATTGTATAATTTTAATTTCTAATTCTTTCTTAATTCCTTCATATTGGATTAGATTCAGATTCTTCCAACTTCCAACACTCCTTGCATTTGTACACTCAAACAGATTCACTTTGTTGCCAAATTCTATTACTCTTTTCATTGTCAAATTATAGCAGTAGCAATGGCTAGTGACTAATGACTAATGGGTGATGTCTCTCATTCATTTGGGTTGAAAACAAAAACGATTACAATTACAATTACAATTACAATTTTTTCAATGAAATCTACTTTCTATCCTTCCTTTGTATCTTTGCTTCGGTTCTTTTATTTTATTATTAATTGTTATTATTTCAATGTGTTTCAACTGTAATTTATAATGCTGCAGCATCGCCTACCAATCAAGAAGAAGATAGATATATAGTATATAAAAACACATTCAGTGCAAAAATATTCCTCTTCTTTTCAGATCGCTGACTGAATGAGATTCTTTCCCAACAAACTAGAATAACCATCTCGATTAATTAACAGTCTATACATATATGCATAGACAAAACTAACAGTCTCTGTAATTTAATAGAATTGGTTAGTTTTTTCTTTTTACATTTCTAAATAAATTTCTGTGTGGAAAACTAGTTCTTTTTTTTTTTTTTTTTCTTTTGCTACAAAAACTGCTAGTGTTCTTCTAATCATAGGGAGCAGGTATTATTGACCCAAATAACCCTCGCACCGCATGAAATTAGTTTCCCTTACATCTCTCCTTGTCATACCTAGCTAGAGTAACACTCGATCCTTATGTTCATCTCCTTGTCACCCGCACACGGCTAATTCAAATGCGCCAGCTGCTTTGCCTCTTTGCTTCAAAGGCAGCTCCATCATTGAGCATGTCTTGAGCATCAGTTTCCATTCCAAGCTTGGACAGTGCAAGAGCTTGTATGTAGAAGGCAGTAGGCCACTCGGGCAAGCACACCTGAGCTTGCATCGCATCTCTCAAAGCAAGTTCTGCTTGCCCAATCATCAAGTATGACAGCGCTCGCCTCACAAATACAGTACCCGAAGGAACAGACATCATGGATACCAGCTGTACTCACAAAGATGACACAGCTTAAATTACAATTTCATTATAATTCAACACCACTGAACATAATACTAGACTTTAGAACCACATTTCCACACCAGTCTGACTCAAAATCATGAGTTTCTACCATGAAAAATGAGTACTATCACCTAAAGCACAAATGTGTAAATCAGCTTGGTATGACTAGAACATTCAGAAAATATACGATGCTCCCCTTGCAACAAATGAATTGCCACACGCTAATGCAGTATGATGAAGGAAAGAAGATTAGAATAACAGCAAAGCAATGCAAATGGGTAGACAGCTCTTTAAGACCATCCTACTTACAAAGCAGAACCAAACACCTAACCTGTATTTAGATAGGTTAGGTAGACAGCTCCAATCTTATCCTATAATCATTGTTTTTGGGTCATAAATAAGAGTACGATTACATCATAATGGTGATCATTCAGAATTACACTCATAACTGGCTAAGCCAAAGTACATTTGCAACTGCAAAGTAGACAAATAAACAAATAAATACACAACCTAACATTAGTGGATTTGAACTTGGGACCTTTAAATTCCCACTTGATCAGTGTGTCTTTTTTCATATAGGCAAAGACCATAAAAGATTGAATAAATTTACTCTCTCAGTCCTATCAAAGCCATTAACACTGTTCATGTCTAAACTTAAAAAAAAAAACACATATCAATGGTTTTAACCTCATGAGGATAGGTTTTAAAATGTAGAGTAAGATAGTTTTCATACTTTAACCATATTATTATACACTCAACTTTTCCCAACCATGAATCAAAGTGAAGGTTATTTTCCTTTTCCCTGTTTAGCATGTCAATAGATTGAAGTTGTACAATTGAGGTATTAAAATGAGTGCCTCTAAGATAAAACACAATTAGAAAATAGGCATAACATAAAATTTCATATTTCTAGTATTCACCTAACAAAGGCAATACCAGAAAATTGTTAATGCATCACAGAAAGTTATCAAAGTATAAATGTAATATAACACATTGGAAATGGATCCAACTTCTAGTTTCACATTTCAAGTGCCTCGAAAGCAAAATTTGAACAACATTACCATGCCAAAAAGGCAAATGTTAATTGGCCTCCTCATAACCCTTAAGAGTTTGGGAGTTCGAGTCCTCCCATGCACTAAAATGATGGGAATTACAAGTTCATATGATAGCAATCATGAAAAGAAGATGTCAAGTATGCCACACTCTCTGGTTTAAATTAATACTACTGAAAGAGGAACTTGGATCAGTTTTGTATGCAATGGGCAATGAGGAAGTGGAGAGCTTCCTTGAATTGCTATATGCTAAAATTGAAATTATATCTAGTCATAACTCTCCCTGGTGCAGACTCATATCTCCTAATTGTTTTTAGCCAACAAGCATGCCATCTAATCAAACACCTATATGCAGCTTCAGTCTATAGTTTTAAACGGTCTAATTTCTCTCTCGATTGTTATGATACTGTCTATGAATTTACCTATGAAGGCTAAGTTAGCACAGTTGAAAAATAGCCATTGAATACTTAATTCTACGCACATACAAGCACACATACATATAAAAGAGTATCTTAATGCATAAAAGTTGCATTTAAGGCCCCGGTGCATGTGTATACAAAAAGTCACATACCTTTGTATAATAATCAACAGCGTTTCTAAAGTCCTTGTCTCTAAAAGCAATATCTCCGAATTTTTTTGTATTCAGCATATCTTGCACTTGCTGAGTCCATTCTTGAAATGAGAGCTTCGAAGAAAATACATTTGAAGCAAATTAGTGTATAACATAACTTGACCATTTATGCTTTTTATCTATGCTTCAGCCCATAAACTTTTACTTGGTTGGGGCCAATTTGTAAAGCAATATAAACAAAATTAAATAGCATCTGTAACCAACCTCATTTTCTGCACCTTCTTCATCTTTATAGCCTGTTTTGAGCAAAATCTCATGCACTGCAGTAAGATCCATCCTTGCACAAGCTTTTCCAAGTGGGGAAAGCATGGTTGGCAGTGCCACAGGAGCTTTCAGTATACCCATTAGCACGTGTGATGCAACCTAGGTAGAGAAATTTGAACACATGCCTTATTAATACTATAATACAGGCATGATATTTCAATATTTTTTTTAAAAAAAAAAAAGCCAAAATGACTAAGCTTGCAGGAAGGCATTTTAAAAATTAACCTCTTTCTGCTTCTGAAGTGGTGCCACTGCTGAGAGAAGAAACCTGATATCAGGTCGATCTTTAGCCTCATATTGTAGACATTTTGAGGCTAGTTCCACCAACTCAATCGCATCTTCGTTTGCATATTGTCCTTCCAAGGATGAATCCATCAATAATAATAAATTCTTCCCCCTTATTAAGTCCAATGCCTGGAGAGAAATCATGAAGCACGCTTACTAAAGTTATACAAAGATATTAGTACAAAAGACATTAAAGAAATTATGGTCTTGCCACAAAGCAGCTCCAACTAGCAGGTGCAAACTTTTAGTACTAGCCAACTTAACAACATTTGAGTGCATGAAGTCAACCTATTTCATTTTGTCAACAACTCAAATCTGACAACTCACAGTAAAACTACTTGGAAAGGTAAAAACATCATGAAATGCAGACACCTCAGAATTCAATTTGCTTAGAAAATAGCGTAATACAATGATTATTATATGCAACAGAACATAACATACATGGCTTGGAGGAATATGTTTCCCGCTCAAGAGGTCAAGCAAAACAGTTCCATAACTGTAGATCACACTCTCAGGGATGACCCTACCTGCAACATTACAGCATCCAAATCATGCATACTGATATAAGTACACAACATCAATCTCTTTATATTTTTACCAAAGGACTAGCTGAATGCTTAACCATATTTCCCACCAACTTATCTAAGGTTTCTAATATTGTATCCTGTTGGTGTCAACATCAGCAAGTATTTCTACGTAAATGGAAAATATGGATGCAAAAGCCCTTCAACATCAGTGAGAAATTAGGTCTCAAAGTGTTGAATTTGTCAATTTTCTATGCCTCAGCCCCATGAAACGAGGGGCACATTTTTTCTATATGTCACAAAACCAAGATCAAGGGTTTATGTACTGTGGATAACATCTCTATTACTTAAATTTTCTACGTGAATTTTCCTTGATATCTACAGGTCAGTAGTACATGGATTCATATATTGCATATTAGTAAAAGAGATGTTTTATCCACACTTGGGACCGCATGCTGAAAAATTTCAGGGGTCAATCTGCCTGCCTTGATTCTTGGGCAGCAATCCATCTTCCTTTGAAATATTTTGGCAATAGGAGCTTTGGTAGAGCCTCACTTTGTCAAAAATATATCCTCTTTTTAGCAACATCCGCCTGCTCTGGCAAAAACTTATGTTCTGATAGGAAAAAAAAAAAATACTTGACGAAGGACCCCTATTTACTCTTTTAAAAGGAAAGAAAAACATGACAACCTGAGTGTAGGCTAAAACAGTCAATTGAAATATAGGGAAATGAAAAGGATGAACCTGTGCGCAAAAATTCAGGCGGAGTATAAGCTAAGTTTGTGCTGTAGCTTTTCCCATCTCGGCTATTCTTCATTAGACCAAAACTAGATAATCGAGGATCACCATCCTGGCGCGAAAAGGAAATAGACTATTAGAAACTGAGCCTATTATTGAGTTGATTCTCATGTGTAGAAAGGCGGTAAAATTAAATGCTTTCAGCATAAAAAATGAGGCATCTTGAAAGAAAATGACATCATGCCGAAAAATTAAAGGAAATGAGTGCAATTGTTGCAGATGATTTATGCGAAATGGAAATGTTAAGGTTTAGCACAGAAGTGAATTAGAGGGTTATCCTATTCCGAACTTGAAGTAATTAAGTGAATGATTTGTGAGAATTTGTTCCATAAGTAGTGTTACAAAACAAGCAAGCAATGCATAGGGAAGGATGGAAAAAAAAGATTAGAAGATGAAAAAAGGAAGTACCTCATCGAAAAGAACCCTGTAGGCATTCAAATCATGATAAATTTTGCGATTTTGGGAATTGCAATGATCAAGTACTTGAGCAATAAAGAAAGCAACTCTCAGGCGCATTTCCCACGGCAAAGGCTGTTTATCCCCTGCGAGAATAATACATATGAATTTGTTTCTTTGTTTGGGAATTTAACGTGCTCAAATGAAAAACACAAAAAAAAAAAAAAAAAAAGGAAAGGAGAAGATATGTAGATACAATGAAAGAGATGCTTGGAGAGGGTGTCATTAGGCATGTACTCAGCGACCAATAAGCGCTCATCGCCCTCAGCGCAGCAACCTATTAAGTTGACTAATCTCTTGTGCCGAACTTTGCCTACACCGGAAGCCTCTGTCTGCAAATTTACAATAACAATAATAATATGTAGTTACAAAAAGAGTATAATTAGTGACAATGATAAGAGAGAAATTTTGAAGGGAAAAGAAAAAAAACCATAAACTGGTGAGGGTCAGGCCAGGAGAGCCTGGAGAAACGCTTGATGGCGACAAGACGAGAGCTGGGATTGAGCTTCCCTCTGTAGACAACATTAGGTGCCTTTTCTCCACTCTCTGAGACAATGAAATCGGTGCTGAAACCATTGGTGGCGGCTTTGAGTTCAGCGAAGCTGAACTGTCGGAAAGGAGGGACTGTGTGGTCAAGCTGTTGTTGGAGGTCAGTAGTCAGATCTGCAGCTTTGGGTTCATCGTCAGCGGGGAGGGGCTGTTGGTCTGGTGAAGCCAAATGCGCGGTTTTCGACTGAAAACACCCCATTATTCACTCACTGCCCTCTTTTTCTTCAAAATTTTATTAATATTAATATTATTATGATGATTCTTCTTCTTCTTCTTCTCCTCCTTTGTATTACATATTAGTAAGAGTAACAGCAGTAGTACTGTAATTAACAGAAACAATAACTAAGTAAGTAAGTATGAAGAAATTTGGAAGTAGGTGTTGCCTGCTGCTGCTGCATCTGCATTTGAATAGAGATAGAGAGGAGTTGAAGAAGAAAGAAAGAAAGGGCAACTACTTTCTCTCGCTGGCACAGACACAGACTGAGGGTCACATGACAGGCGGAACAATGTCACGTGAAGCGAGGGATTTCGAATTTAATTAAATTACTCACTAATTGATTTTATTTTATTTGGGAAATTATTAGGAAAGGAAAGATTTTTTGAACAACTTTTTATAGATTTGGGTAGGGGGAGTGGGGATTTAAACCGTCCACCTCTAGCCCCATTGTCATATGGATGACCATTCCAGCGAAAGGAGCTGGCAGGAAAGGAAAGATTACAAAATCAGAAATGGTGGTTTTTCTATTTTGAATTTTGCAAATAAATATTCTCAAAAAAAATTTGCAAATAAATAATAACTCGGTGTATGTGTACTTATTAGGACGCAATAAATTATAGCTTCTTTTAATTCTTTTATCATTTTTTTTAACAACAATTCTTTTATCATGTCATCTAAAACACAATACTAAAAAAATAAAAAGATTAATTTATCTCTTAATACCGTAACACTATGCATGGCAATGTAAGAGGAAGGAGAAGGGAAGATAAGGGAAAGGAAATTTTAGATTTAATTATATTTAGATGATAAAAAATAAAGGGAAAGATAAAATAAGAAAAAATATTAGAATTGCAATTGGATAAATAGAAAGAGAATGGAATAATAATTGTAAAAAGATAATTAAATCAATATATTATATTTAGGAGCCGTTTGTCATGAAAAATAAGGGTGAGAATCAGGCGGAATGAGTAATTCCGATTCCTAATGTTGGTTTATTAAAATATTGTATGGGAATGAGAATGGATTCCTCCATCAATGGGAATCACCATTCCTCTGGTATGAGTAAGGAATGATTTTTTCATTTCCATGAAATTAATTATAAATTAGTTAAAATTTTAAATATTATCATATATTATTAAAATTTATGAAATATAATATTTTTAAGTAACGAAATAAAATATACAAATTCCTAATAATTATTATTTAATATATTTTCATATATAAATAATATTGATTCCAATTTCGATTCCCTTGTAAACCAAACACTTTGTTAAAATTTTCATTCCATTTCCGATTCCCTTTCATTCTCATTCTCATTCCCATTCTCGTTCCGATTGCGGAGTATGAACCAAATGACCCCTTATATAATACATTTTCACACATATTTATATTATATTTTTATATTTTAAATTATATACATATTTTGTTGATAAACCTGTATGCTCCAATAAAATATGTCATTGTTTACATAAATATACTAATTTATCGATATAAAAAAAATTATTCATAGAAATATAGAGAAAAAACCACAACAAATAGGAGAAACAAGAACAATACATAGGAAAATTTTTAAAAAAAAAAAAGAACATATGTATATGATAAATTAAAGAATAAGAAATAAAAACCTAAAAATGTAAAAGGGTTATTTTAGGATTATAAATAAAATAGTAGGGATAAAAATATCTACTTAAATAAATTGATTTCTCCTCCTACGAGGGGAAATTTTTTACACCCTAATTTAGGGTGTAATTATTTTCTCCTTCTACAAGGGAAATAAGGGGAAATAATTTCTCTTCAATTCCCAGGGTAAATCACCATTTCCCCTCTATTTTGGCATATTATACTACTTCATCCTAACATTCTAAAAGTATATTTATTCATCCTTATATTTTATTTCATTACACTCATTAGTCCTTTTGTCAATTTTTTTTGACAGTCAATAAAAAAAATGGGAAAAGGTCCAATTTGCACCCTGAGTTTTTGACCTAGGAGCACATTGGACCTCTTGTTTCAATTTTTGCCCAATGGAAACTTCTGTTTTGGAAATCTAGATATATTGGAATTTTACTGATTACAATCGAATCCTATAACTTTTTTTTGGTACAATTAAGTCCTATAAACTCGTAAAAAACTAATTTTAACGGATACTAACAAATAAAATTGATAACTTTTTTTAGAAATATATATATATAACCTAATTATAAAATTTTAAAGTTTTTGAACTTATAAAATAATTTTTTAAAATTTTTCTTAAATTTTTTTTTTTAAAAAAATAACCGAATTTATTCGTTAATATAAATAGCGAATTGATAATTGACCTAAAATTTAATTTTAATAGTTGAATAAAAATTTTATTTATCGATTATTGTGTAGGTTTAAAAATTATTGTGTAGATTTATAAATTTAAACTAATGAATAAAATTTAAAAAATTTTATTGAACCATTAAAATTAAATTTTAGGTCAATTATCTATTTGCTATTTATATTAACAAATAAATTTGGTCATTTTTTTGAAATTTATATCACTTAATTTTAAAGTTTTTAAAAATTTAAGAAAAATTTTAAAAAATTATTTTATAGGTTCAAAAATTTTTAAAATCTTATAATTAGGTTATATATATATATATATCTAAAAACGGTATCAATTTTATTTGTTAGTATCCGTTAAAATTATTTTTTTATTAGTTTATAGGACTTAATTGTACTAAAAAAAATTATAAGATTTGATTGTAATCAGTAAAGTTCCAGTATATCTAAATTTCCAAAATAGAAGTTCCTATTGGGCAAAAATTGAACAAGAGGTCCATTGTGCTCCTAGATCAAAAACCCAGGGTGCAAATTGGACCTTTTCTCTAAAAAAATATAGGTCAAATTGAGAATAATGGAAGGAAAAGTCAAAAGTGCCTTGGTATATTAACTACTTGCTAAAGTAGTCCCAAAAAAAAATTAACTACTTACTAAAGTGGATGAGTTTCTCTGTCATCCATATTCAAAACCCTAAATTAAAATTTCTAGTTCTAGTTTAGTTTTCAAAATCTCCAAAATTGTATGCCTTCTTTTAAATCTCCATCTGCAAAACCATCTATTAAACCATTTTCTTCTTCCTTTTTCTTTATTATCCCCTTTAATTTTTGGATAAACCCAAAAAGGCGAGCAAGAAGTAGAATCCAAAAGGAGTAAGCTTAGGAGCAGACTTGGACTTAGTGATGAAGTACAAAAAACTAATATAAGGAAACAAAGAAAAAGTAAAGAGCTGCGAAGCAATGCTTTGAGATTCAATATTAGGTGCCCATGGATCAACTGAAAGCAGGGACACGCTGCATAGAAACCCAATTGCTTCTCTCTTGTTTCCATTATTGAGTCTTGATTCTTTCTTCAAGAACCTGCTGAAATCTTTACCTGGTTTAAAAATGAATCTTTATGGTGATATTGCAAGAAAGAAGAAGAACCCAAATAAGAAATAGGGAATAAAGAACCGGGTATTTTGCATAGAGGTTGTAAAGAAGAGATTGACATTGCAGAAAGCTTGTTTCACATAGTGTAGGTGCAGGGCATGGATAGGGAAAAATCTTGGTGGAGAATTGAGATTCTATATTAGACTATCACATCTTTCATTTTGCAAAGGTCTACAAGTTTTTAAGCTCATATCCAGTGGCACGGTTAGATTTGTCCTTAATCTATACGAAAATAAAAGATTGAGGGCTTAAAAAAATATAATAAAAATTCAAGGGCTTAATAGAATAAAGTGACTAAGTTAAGGGGTTTCAGAATGGATTTTTCCTTAATTTTTTGTTGTCTAGCCCTTTTTATTTCCAGTTCTATTTTCATCTTCATGAAGGATTGTGGTGACTCCAATGCCATAATCTATTGCGTCTCCTCCACCCCTGTTCTCCGTCATGACGCCTCTACTCTCATCTTTACCATGTTATGTCCAACCTCGTCCTCTACCGTGCTTCCTCCATGTCATCTTCTAATGCATTGCTTTCACATCATCCTCTAGTGCATTGCCTCCATCTCTTTTTATTTTGCCAATGGAGTTGGTGGTCTCTGGCTTTGCTGCATATCTCCTGTAGAAAATCATGGTTTGTTTTCAAGACTTAAAGAATTTTGCATGCAGGAGTGGTAGCAAGTTGATATAGTTGTTATTTATTATCTTTTGTGGTTTTCAAAATCTGTTAATGATATACAATTAGCACTGCTTTTACTCATCATTGAATAGGTAAAATTAATATTGCTTTTCATTTCATATAATATTATTATTGATTTGTGTATTGGGACAATTAATAATTTAAAAGCTATTAATGGTGGTGGTGTTGGGACAGTGAGAAATTTTTTTTGGTTTGGTGCCAAAAGTGGTTGTTGTTAATAGGATGTTGATGATGGTGATGGTGGTGACGATGGATGATGGTAGTGTCCATGGTAATAATGGTGTTCAATGGAGTGGAGGAGTGAGCAAGAAAGTGATATAAGTGGAGGGAATGAATTTGAGGGGAAAAAAAGAGTAGAAATAGATACTTAAATTTTTAGAAAAAAAAGGGCCAAATACCTTCTTTCACACCTGAACTTTACCATATTGGTCTATTGCAGACCTCAACTTTATTTTTTTCCTATTACACGTATGAATTTCTATTTTTGACTCATTTCACCTATAGTCAGACATAACAAAATGTTTGTGACTGACACACGATGACATGGCATGTATAAAGTCCAGATGGACATCCACGTCAGAGTTAAAATATTACAAAGTCAAAAAGTAAAAAAAAAAAAAGAAAGAAAACCTAAATCTCTAACTTACAACATCTTCATCAAAATGAACGACATCACCACCACCACCGTTGTCATCATTATCTTCATCAAAATGAAGATACGTTGTTTGGGACAAATCCAGTTGCCGCCATGTCTCCGCCGCATTCCCTGCACCTCCATTATTAGGAAGGGATTATTTTTGCAGTATTGCTCATCGTTTATGCTCACATAGGAGTGTGCAAAACCATCGTCATCTGGAACTTGATTCACAGCTTCAAAAAGTACAGATGGAGAAATTGAAAGCTTAGAAAGAAGTGATCCAACCACCCATAAACCAAAGCTCAATCTTCCCAATTTCACTTCAAAGTTTTGGAGAAATTCTCCTCACTTGGGTATCCATTTTTCCTTCCTCCTTTAACTAAGAGCATTGCATCTAACAATGACAATGGTGGAAGTTGCATCATTTCAAAATTCATCACCTTGGTTAGTTTGGTTGTGATAATCACATGTGACCCATTGTTCCTTGGAATCAAATCATATAGATCCTTCCTTTCCCACGGTTCTGTTCAAGATTGTCAATAATAAGCAGATATGGTATGTCTCTGAACATTTCTGTTTAAGATCATCCCCGTATCCAAATAAGGCTATTTCAATATTCGCAACCTCCTTCTCTCTACCAACAAAGAATCTGTTTCATGGGAATGGCTCCTCGAATCCTTCTGATGCATCATTGTTAGCCACACTTTTTCTTCCTAGCTTAGCTCTTAATATACTGGCAACTTTAGCCACACGACTTCTCCAATTACCCTCATTAGCTTCCAGCTTGAACTCATGAGAGTTCAAAAGTCCATCAATTGCTTTTTTTCTCTCTTTATCAATTAATTGCAGTAGAGAAACCCCATGATTTTAGTAAGTCCAATGCCGAAGAAAAGTGGGATCAAGTTCTTCTTTTGTGCAAAGAATTTAACCTCCTCTAAGCTCATATGGTTACGAAAGCTAGAGTTTGTCACTACCACAACTCCGTAAGCGACTAAGTAAATAACTTTATCTGCAATCTCTTAACTCTGATCATAGTACCTGGCTCTATTAACAATAAAACAGGCGATTCCCTGAAGCTCTAGCTCATATTTAAGCCATTTACACAATCGAACAAGATTAGGATTCTGGCCATGAAATCCAATGTAAACATCATAGCTGAGTTTGGCATTAGAAGCTAGTGAGACTAAACCTTTAAAGGATATGCAAGGCACATGAAATGAGAGGGAGATGCTTGGAGGAGCAGGATCTTGAACTGGTCCACAGGTTACATACTTGAGCTTTGCATCTGCTAAATCATCAGAATATTTATATTGGTCTGATGGGGGAGTGTAGGAGCTACCTTGGTATGTCATCGGATTGTGAACCCCTGTATGATGAGACTAGTGGTGATGGGTGGGTGACTGGTGTTAGATTCTCTGGTGGAGTTATGCTTTCTTGGGGTTTTGGGGTTATACATGTGGCCCTTGGTGATATGTAAGGTGATTGTAGAGCTGAAACGAATGCTGACGATGGTGGTGACACAAGAGGAGAGTTGTATAGGGATGATTCAATGGAGTTTTTTAAGTTTGGAGAAGGCAAATATGAATTTAACAACCAAGCTGTGAGGAATGTAAGAAGGCAAAGAAAAAAATTGAAACAATGTATCTCTAAATTCTGCTCACCATTTGTTTGATAAAATGTCCAAGAAGAAATTTATGGACTTAATTGTAAACTTTTATTTGCTTTTTTCATTTAAATATAATTATATATGTGCTAGCAATTTTTTTTTCTACTTACGTGCTCAAGAAGGCGTGTA